>JABGLY010000455.1:0-49131 GCA_013623525.1 Fusarium dimerum
GGATCTTCATCATTGAGGGTCTCGTCACCTTCTTCTTCGCTGTCATGGCCTTCTTTGTCATGCACGACTACCCCGACACTGCCAAGTTCCTCAACGACACTGAGCGCAAGGAGGTTCTCCGACGTCTCGAGGAGGATCGCTCCGTTCTCTCTGACGTATTTGACTGGAAGTTCATGAAGGATGCTCTCCGTGACTGGAAGATCTGGGTTCACATGGTCATCACCATCGGTATCTACACTCCCCTTTACTCCATCTCCATCTTCCTTCCCACCATCGTCAAGGGTATGGGTTACACCGATGAGATGGCTCAGCTCATGACTGTCCCTCCCTACGTCGTCGCCTGTCTCTTCACCGTCGGTGGTGGTTTCGCTGCCGACAAGCACGGTCAGCGTGGTATCTACATGATCGGTTTCTGCATTGTTGCGTAAGTCTCACTCCCATTCCCATTCCCATTCCCATTCTCCGCATCATTCTTTCCCCAAAGCTTTTCCCCTCTCAAGAGCCAAGGCTTGGCTTTTGGATCTGAGTCAAGGATTCCGACATCCTTGAAGTCTAGACCCTTGACATCAAGATCTTTGAGCCTGGATCCTGGCTTGGCAACACATCCATCATTTCAAAAACTTCATAGTTACTAACATTCTTCCAGTATCATCGGCTTCGCCATCCTCGCTGGTGTTGAGCACAACGGTGCCAAGTACTTCGCTTGCTTCCTCGTCACCTCCGGTATCTACCCCAACGTTCCCCAGGGTGTCGCCTGGAACGGCAACAACATCGGTGGTTCTCTCAAGCGTGGTGTCGGTATTGCCATGCACGTCGGCTTCGGTAACCTTGGTGGTGCCGTGTCTGGTTTCGTCTACCGCAAGGATGATGCTCCTCACTACCGCTCCGGCCACGGCACCCTCGTCGGCACCATCACCATGTCCTGCGCCCTCTCCATCTTTATGACCATCTGGCTCCGACGCGAGAACGCTCGCCGCGATGCCACCCACAAGGCCCCTCATGAGTACACCCGTGCCGAGAAGGAGATGGAGACCGACAATGGTGACAACGCCACCTTCTTCCGCTATACCGTTTAAGCGAGGAAAAGGGGGTTCGTTACACCCTCGGAGCGACACTTTGCAGAACATCTTACAATCTGTCGCATGAGCTGTATATATGATTTTGGGAAGCGTTATGGATTTTCTTTTTAAAGACTTTTGCCTATGCAGAAAGCAATAGTTATGATGAGCGACAATGGCAAAAGCCTGGTTTGGGATATGGATCATCAATGGCATAGATGAAGACATAAAAAACGTATTTATCTAAACATTATCTACAAATTCTATGAGTATTGATAATTACCTACATGATTCTATGTCAAGTGCCATGTTTATTCAGCGATATGGAAAGTCTTTCCGAGAAACACTTGCATACAAGCCTTACAGCCTCTACAGTTTCTCGCATTTTTGATGCAGAACTGGTCTCGCTTGTTACACAGACGAGAATCAATGGCAGAGCCACGGTGAAGTTGATTCATGCCATTGTGAGAGCTGACCTTGAGCCATTTACAGCCTGGTACACGTGGCCTTACCAAGATGTAGGTCTTGACATAGGCTCAAGACGAGCAGAATAGGATTCATGAAGTTGACTTTCTATTGCAGCTGACGGGGGCCGAAAACAACGAGCTCTGGGGGCAGAATGCGGCAACGGTGGCACAGCTGACTGAACAATGAGTCTCCTGGTTGGGAGAAAGACTGAGGTGGTGATCGAAGATGTAACGATAGATCTTATTATAACAACAAAGTACCATCTTACAGCGAACTTGGTAACACATGTTTCGCGAATTCATCCTCTGTGTCGGTATGGAATTAAAATCTAGTCACTGGGCATTATCACATTCACTTCTCGGAAAAAAGTGACATCTGGTGTCACTAGACAAGATCATGCCTTGAGATTTACAATGTCCTGAAGAATGTACAATCAACAATCTCACATCAAGGCCGGGGCTCTATTTAGAAGATCTTGCGATGCAAGGGATGGTCGAGGCCCTGATCAGCTGTAACTACCACGACCAACTGGCCCATGTCAAAAGTCCCTTTCCATTAACGCTATATATTGTGCATTTGAACTGCAGTGATTACTACAGTCAGCCATCCATGCCGACTTTCCCGTATGGTGGACAAATCCAAATGCAGCCATCCAGATTATTCTCGTCTACGATGTGAGTAATCCTGCGCTGTCACCCAACCAGAGAATAATATCCAACCGTTTACGCTCCTGAGCAGCGATAACAGCCTAAACAATATAAAAGTAAATAAGCACTTATTCAACAGCCCGCGTCGGCCGATGTGCAGTCCGAGCACCCCATCGGCAGCTAACCTATTCTTAAAATGTTAATGAGTAGCATATCCTACTGAACGATAAGGGGGGAGGACTTTTTGACCTAGAGCTGCAGCAACATAGGCTTTTATTCGGACGAATTATTCTATGTCCCATGTCGTTTTGAACAGCTCCAATGAGAAGCACACGAAAGGACTGGGAGACATCATCCAAAGGACAGGGATACGTTTCAAAGTACTCCCACGCCCCCTTTCGGACCAGGTTCTCCTACACAGATTCAACGCCCCCCCGAGATCTGCAAATAGACTTTTTCTCGTTGACCGAAAACAGAAAATCCTCCATTGGCTAGTGACGCCTATCAAGGTTCAAAAAGAGGGAGGGGGGAATTGGGGTAAAGGTAAAGGTAAAGCTAGTAGGGGAGGGACGGAAGAACCAAGACCAGACTAGCATTGGAATATCAATGATAGGGCCTGACAGATAAACTTAATGATAGAGTTCAAAGAAGCACGGATGACGCTTTCCGTCTCCTTGATACGGTAGCCAGCGGTACTTTTTGAAGATTTGGAATAAAGAAGAGACTAGCACGGGTTTCGGTCCGTTAAAATGCATCGCCGTGTTAGTCGGTGTAAGTTGATAAGCAACGGACAATACGGCGAGACAGATAAGGATCTATAATCACCACTTTGGCAGAATCATATTCTGCAAGGCCTAGAACTCGTATACAGGAGAAACGCATTAATCTCCAATTCTTGCTGCTAGGTTACTCCAACTTCCCATCGTGTAGCCGCAACGCCAAGTATCGAGATCTTCAACAGGGGCTATTCATTCACAAAGAAGTCAACTACTACCATAGCACTGCAACATGAGCTTGATCATATGTGCTGGCCATGGTACGACTGCTACCATGGTCTGGTGACAGGATCGAGATTCCGAATAGAGACTAGCTCATAGCTCCGGGTCCGAGGCGTCGGTGTTTGAAGTCTCTCATGGCCGTGCTCCAGACGTCCTTCATGCAGACCATGTCAATCATGATCGGTTGTGTCGGCAGACTTAGAATATAATTAAACCATTAATGGTTGCTCGATAATGAAAGATAGCGGACACTATATCTTACAGTCAGTCTTACAGTGCAATCAAAGCCCTTCGACCCTTTCCTCTCCTCTGTCAATTCTTCACTTGCTTCAGTATAACTATCAACACATTCATGTCCAATACAAGAATGAGGCATCGTCTGAATGGTTTAGAAACATGTTCACAATCGAGATCTACCTGTCACTTCCCCTTCTTCGTGACACCGGATCGAGATGCAAGGCACGGATTGCAGCAATGAGTGTCATACGTAGTAGACGTGACAGACAGTTACGTAAACACATAGCCAACAACTATCGAGAAGGCGAGCCAGCTAGATGGCGCGTGCTATCTGTTAATATTCATGCGTTAGAAGACTTCCATGTAGTGGATCTTACGGAGAACCATTCATTACTTCTACGTCTGATTGAAGGCAAAGATTTGGGCAGTCGACAATGGCATCCTCGTGTAGGACGTTCTGATCCCAGACCTAGAGTTTGGTTTCGTTGCATCTGCCAAGTAGCATGTGACCGTTACTGACATATCAGCGAACGTACGTCTTGACCATAGGTCTTGTCTTGAACAAGCCATACAATACAATGGCAAACTTTTGCTGGTTCTACTAATAATCACTCATGAAGGTCATTCATTAACCTTTCTCAAACGTAGCATCACATCACAACATTCATGAACACATTCAATCTTGAGGATCAACCTTCTCATCATTGTTGGTAGGTAAACCCACTAACTATAGTTCATGTACACGAGCCGTCAACGACTCAAAATATGTGTTCAGAATATCAGTCGGCGATCCGTCCCTTTCTCAGGTCTCTCCTTTGGTCATGAGCGTGGTGTTGATTTAAGCACCGACGACACCAGTACCAGCCTTGGCCTTGACAAGCTCGCAAACGCAGTCAGCAGCGTCAGCACTGTTGAAATAAATGTTAGTATCATCCGTGTGTATGCTTGAACATTGTGGCTTACGTGTAGGTGTAGGGAGGAGTGAAGTCCTTCTCCTGGGTGATGTCGATGTCAGAGCTGCTGAAGATGTTGTTCTTGTCAACGGCGAAACCCTCCTCATCGCTGTCGAGGTTGGTGACAATGGCACGGCGGACATCAGAGAAGGAGTTGGACTCGGCGAGAACGGTGGCGCCCATGCGGGAGTTGATGCCGGAGGTGGGGAGGTTCTCGTAGCAGCTGCTGTAGATGTGGGCGGTACCGAAGCGGATTGAGGGAGCTCGGCTGTTGACGTTGGTCCAGTAGTTGTGGTGGTAGGTGACGTGGAGGGTGCCCTGGTCCTGGCTGCCGTTGCTGTCGCTGTGGCCGACCAAGCTGGCCTTCCAGTGGTCGGAGAACTTGTTCCAGCTGAAGGTGAGGAAGTCGGAACCTCGCTTGGCGTCGAGGAGACCATCGTACTTGTCCTTGTCGCCAGTGATGCCGTCACAGAAGAAGTCACAGTGGTCGACCCAGACGTAGGTAGAGCTCTCGATGTCGATGAGATCCTTACCCTCAGGGGGGTTGTTCAACTTGAGGTTACGGATGATGACATTGTTAGCGTCCTTGAGACGGAAACCACCACCAACAAGACCTATTTGGAGATTAGTTGACTGTTTGGTCTGCTGGAGCATTCATAATTAACTCACCGGACTCAGCACCGACACCGATGATGGAGGTGTCGCTGGCGACCTTCATGATGTCACAGCCGCTGAGGTTGCCATCGATGTGGACGACACCACCGGCGGCGACGGCGCTCGAGAGTTCGGAGCAAGAGGTGACAACAACGGGGGTAGCGTCACCACCGCCGGTGGTTCCGTCACCGTAGCCAACAAGCTCATCAACAGCAGCGCTGCAGCTGCCGCTGGTGCTACCACCACCAGAAGAGGAGTCGTCGTTGGAGTCATCTCCAGTAGAAGGAGTCTCGGTCGCCTGCTCGTCAGCGGACTCGGTGGTGGGAGTGTCGCTGACAACGGGCTGGAGGGTGGTGGCGACAGGCTCCGAGGCTCCGAAGGAGGCAGTGACGGGAGCGAGGTCGTCGCCGCCAGCAGCGATGCTCGAGCAGCCCATGACGGCGGCAGGGAGGAGAGAGATGAGAGTGTAAGCCTTCATGTTGAAAATTGGGAGGGACGGCACAGCCGGTTGATAATTGAAAGAATGAAAAAAGATGAAGAAACGAAAGTAGTTATGGCAAACGAAGGCCTGAAAAAGAGGGAATGATGAAAAATGAAGGTGAACTGAGGAGGAAAGGAATCAAGTCATGAAGGGGAGGGAGACTCATGCATTGATATACTTGGTGATGGTTGTCGAACTACTCTATCCTACCCGCCCATGATCCATAATCTATATCCATCATCCATAGCTCATTGACAACACGAGGTGACATGGCGGCAGAGCCAAGCAAGCAGGTCGGTCTTCCAGGATGCTATAACAGCCAAGACGCATCACTTTGATTAGCAAGGATGGCTCGGGGAACCAACATACGTACGTAGGTAGGTAGTACAAGAATTTCAAGTTAACGTTAAGGCTCTCCATGACCCCATCTAGGGACCCAGCTTCTTTCGCCCGATAAAGGATTTTACCAGGAATCTACCGGCTTTGAACTTCCATCTCCGAAGCCAGGCGCGTAAAACGAGTGACAGGGGAGACTGTCCTGTCAGTCGAGGATGAGAATGGCAACAATCGATGAAGAAGCTAGCCGAGTTCGGTCAGATAAACCTCAGCAAGGACTAGGTTATGGTTGAAACGATGCCCGTAAACCAGGTTTCAAACCCTTGTTCGATGGAAACAGTTTGACCTGACTTCCAAGAGAAATCCTCCTCCTTTCTTAGCCCACTGTTGTTTCATCGATAATAGTTCAGACAAGGGGGGTGGGATGTGATGGATGATAGAGTAAGGCAGGGAGGATGAAAGTAAAAAAAAAAAAAAAAAAAAGTAAACATGATGGGTCTCGGTTTCGCGTCTCTCGTCGGGGGCTTTAATATCCAGTGGGTTAGTTCAAGGTTATCTTGACGGTGATTGCGGTGGGAAGAAGTAGAAAAAGTGGTGATGATGGAGAGAGAACAAGGGCATGTTGAAATTAAATGAAAGGACTAATCTGAACTGGGTTGCGGATACTGTAAAAGGTAAAAGCCAAACAGGCCTACCTTAACCTAAATATTGCTTAAACAGTGACATTCGTGCGCTATTGGGGGGAGCCAAGTTATTTGCTTAAACAGTGACATCCATTTCTACTGCCCCCTAAAAGCCAAGTTTGTTTACGCTTAAAACAGTGACATTACAGCGCATGAGCCAAGTTCACAGTGACATGGCTGCCCCAAAAAAGCCAATTTCAACCGCCAGCATCAGAGGATATACTGTAAGATATGATATGTGATTAACCATAAATTACTGTACTGTATCATACAACGAAAGCCTTCAAAGTCGCATCCACCAATTGATTAAAACGTGACATGGTCAAATCTCATCACCAAAGAAAAAGACAAGAAAAATTCGGCATGTCTCAAAGAAAGGATGAAATCAAGAACTGCACTTGAAGCAGGCCTTGTCATAGAATCGACTACTCGACGTAGCATCATATGTAATACCCAGACCAGCAGGCCCGACAACATAGGGACGGCACACCGTATCCGACTTTGTGTATCCAAAGCCAAGACAGTCTTCGCGCTCAAGGCAGATCTTTGCGCAGTTGAGAAGACTTCCCACCGGCTTGATCACATAGTTCTGGAGGAACGTCGACTGAGCCTGGTTACCGCTGCGGCCGGGCACACCGCAGGTCAGGTCCTCACTCAGGAAGGCTGTGGGAACGGTGCAGTCGGTGGGTTCGGGGTTTGTGGGTTCAGAGTCTTCAGCGGTTGTGGCAGTCGCTGTGGTTGTCGTTGAGGTCTCGTCGAAGGATTGGGTTGTCGTGGGGAACTCGGAGGTTGTAAGGATGTCGGTGGTTGTGCTATCTACATCACCCTCGCTCTCCGTGCGAGTCGTGGTCAACAGCGTCGTAGCGGCCAAGAATTCTGTAGTGCTTGTAAAGGGGGCAGTGGAGACCGTCTCCTCGTCCTCGCACGAAGGACACTCAAAGCAGTCTTGATCACTCCAGCGCTCGTGGTAGTTGGCCTGAGCGCTGAATCCCGCTTCCGACAGCTTGGAGCTGATGAAGACACATCTCGCCCTGGCAGAATCATACGCAGACGACCGACAGCCACTGATCTGAGCACAGATGGCAGAACACTGCTCCGGCGATCTCTGAAGGGGATACTCATTAAAATCCGGCACCCAGGCCTCCTGCATGATGGAGCCGGATTTGTTGCACACGAGGTCCGATGCAGGCGAAGACTTGGCCGTGCATCCTTGTCCGTTGGTCAGGGGGCATGTATCCGGAGCGGGTGATGATGTGGGGATTGAAGGAGCAGGAAGAGTGGTTTGCTCTCCGCACATGTTGCACATGAAGCAGCCCATATCGAGCCAGGAGACATCAGAAGTAGAATCAGCGACGAATCCAGCGTCTGTGACGGACACATCGATGTACTTGCATCGCGCATCGCGACTCCAAGAATCGTATCCAAAAGCCTTGCAGACTGGGTCGTTCTGACACATCAGAGCACAATCCTCGTATGTCCACTGGTCAGGATACTCCTGCATCGAGCGCGTATAGAAGAAAGCGTTAGTAAGGCGACCCTTCTTGTAGCACCGCGAGCCCACTGCGGTGGGCGTGGCTCCATAGCATTGGCCGGGAGCCTGGAAACCAGGGCGGCAGCTCTCGACTGTGGATGGCGCTTCGGAAGTTGTGGTGGAAGGGATGATGGTCTCGGAAGTTATCTCTGATGAAGTCATCTCGGACGAGGTGAGCTCGGTGGATGTAGCTTCAGGGGCCTCTGAAGTGCTCGACACGACGACCGGAGCATCGCAGGTCATTACAGGCATGTCAGCCGGATCCTCCAAAGGAGATAGGTAGCTAAAATGAGCAACTCCATCGCCGCAGAAACTACAGCTCTTATCCACAAATACAGTTGGGCTATCGTGGCCGTTGGCAACAGTCTCAGCCGAAGCAGCATAGAGACTGCATCGACCTCCTATCTCAGCAGCATACGACTTGCAAGCTGGGTAACGAGCACACAGGTCTCGGCACTGGTAGTCAGCGTTACAGATCATGCTTACGCTCGTGACGAGGAAAGGCTTAGCACACGCCTTGGCGCTACCCCTGATTCTATTACACCCATCTCCAGGTGTTGTTCCCTGGACATTGACGCAGATCTTATCCAACGGCGCCTCAGAGCACTCCGTCTCCTCGATGCAGGAACGGTCATATGCCCAGTTGGAGTCACTACCGCCATTCGTGGCTGTGTCGTCCCAGGGCTGGTCAGAGAGATAGCAGCCGTTCGCGCACCCGCTGCCCTTGGTGTTCCATTGGAAACTCTGACATCGCTCATCTTGAAGACAGAGAGCAGCGCATTCCTCACGGTTGATAGTACTGGAGGGAAACTGCTTGTAGCCAGATCGACCACTGTAGGGACGCTGCGCGCAGCCTTTGCCGGGAGCGCCAGGGACGAACTTGACGCAGATTCGTTCACCAGACGGGGCGGACGAGGAGGTGGGTGTGGTGAGTTCTTCTGCAGTGGTCGTCTCGTTATCAATGGCATTAGTCGAAGTCTCTTCAGCCGTTGACTGGCTTCCAGTCTCCTCAACAGTCGATTGAGTTGTGGTCTCGTCAACTTCCGCAGTGGACACATCGTCCGTGGTCGTCGCATCCACAGAAGCAGTAGCGGTCTCTACCGGACCTTGCGTAGCCGCATGGCCGGTTGCAGGAAAGAATAGCGAAATGTTATCCATATCATCCGGGCTGACCTGGTTGGATACAAAGACCGAATCAATGAGTATCTCTGCAGATCCGCCATTGACACATGTAAGTGCAAATCTGATAAAGCCACTTGACGTTGTAACAGGGAACTCGTCCAGCAACTCTATCCAGTCATTGCCGCTGTTCTGGGCGGTGACGGGGAAATACGGTGAAGCAATGAACATGTCGCCGCCGTAGGAACCCTCGACGCGACAAGTGTCGGCAACATCGTTTCTCAGAATGGCGTAGTAAAATCGAACGGTGTAGTCGCTCGGCTCCATGTTATCAAGTCTCTGCTGAATCCATGAACCCCAGGCTGGTTCTTCCCCGTTACTCTGTCTCTTCACGCGGCTACCTGATCGGCTACTAACAGAGACCTGCACACAATTGGCTTCCAGACTACCATCACCCTGATAGCCCTGCCCCTGGACCAGGTGAGCATCGCCATTACCTCCAGTGGTGTACCCGTAGATACCACCATCAGCCTCAGGATCATAACCCTCGAAGTTACCATTCGTCACGGCATTGGTAACAACTACAGGTCCTTGAGTGGTGGTCGAAGGGGAGGAAGACGCAGGGACGGTTGTCTCCCAAACGTTCGGGTGACAAGCACCAGCCGAGACGAGGTCGAAAGTGCCAACGAGGGCGGCAACGAGAGGAAAGGAACGCATCTTTTTTGTTTCTGGGTATTTAACGAATGGATCAGAAGCCTACAGAAAGGCCCTGGATAAAAGAATGGACAAGATGTCGTTGCAAGAACCAGAGAAACAAAACGTCACAAAACCCGGGCGACGGACCGATATAAAGCCACCAACAGCCCTCCCGCTGTCTCGTCAACCCCCTGGATCTAGTAGTCATTCTGCTATTCCCCTATGACTAGTCCAGTGCGTAGCTACTATTGTGTCCGCAGGAGTCCTATTCGGAGGATTTGAGCCGTCATGTTCGTCTAGGTCGCTGAGGTTATTTGTAAATGGGGTCAGGAACCGGAGGCACCATGTCGGAAAGGGTCTGGCAGAGGGAGGCTATTGAACGCCGCATGGGCCATTGTGCCTGAAGAAGTAATGAAATCGGGGCGCAATAGTGTCTTGGTCTTTACCGCGTTTCTTTTTCTCTGGGATTCTGCCGTAGGATATGTTTGTATCTCGTATTCAATCAATTTTGTCTACATTGATCTTGTGTTGGAGAATGAGTATTAGTGTATAACAAAGTATACGATCTACACTTGCATCATTAATCAAAAGCCTGTCAAGTCTAAATTAGGCGTCTTTGCAATATCAAGCACAATCACTCAGGGCTGAATCTTTTGTTCTAGCGCGTCCCGAACCTGTCGGACCCCTACTCTCGGTTCACTCCGGCCCCCTGAACGGACCCCCCGTTCTACCATGATCCATCTCCTCGGCGCCCCATCACAAGTCAATGCCCAGAGTCGATAGTGTTAACCACTAGATCGGGATCCTGACATTCAGCTGAGATATCGTCCAATGGAAACCGCGAGAGCAAAGAAAAGTGATGGCGAGTTTATGGGTCATAATATTCTCGAGCAGTCAGATATGAGATTGCCCAGGTAGTCAATTCTCAATTCCCTGGTTGGAAATAGAATCGGGCATACCCTGCATGTATACTTTATAGTAGAAGACGACTAACTTATCGTGCACTGCAACTGATGAGAACAGATTATGTACACATCATATACAGCACTAGATATTTTTATTCGTCATTTTCTTGAAGCTATCCTCTGATTTCTTGATAGAACAAACATCCACTGCCATGATTAAATTCCAAGAGTGAACACAACCCAACTACTTTCCATCTCCACTCCTCATCTATGAACAACCGAATCAACCTCATCCACTTCGTCCCCTCCAACCCCGCATCTTTCCAGTTTACATTCACCATCTATAACTCATCAGAAGCAGTAAACAAAACAACCATGGGTACAATCTCTATTAGAAAACATATCCGCTGGATCCCGGATCCTGCTGATGAACCGACTTCGACAATCGTGCTGACATCTCCGGGTCGTCGCTTCGTCGATCTCCGTATTCTACTTCCTCCTGACCATGACGGATCATGGTTTGGTCAAGATGGTAAAACTCCATCCCCGTCATCTTTCATGATCTGGCTCCTTCCACGATTTACATACGTATGTTAACACATCACAGACCCCCTCCCTCTGGACCGCCTAGACTGGGCCATCGCCGGTACAACCTCATCCTCACAAGTCCCCTCCCCCGATGGCACCCCCATCTCCCGCTCAACATTCACTCACTGGATCTCATCACGCCTCGCCAACCCGGAGGGCTTCTTCGACCAGGGAGACATGTATCCCCAATCCGACTCCCTTGTTCTCGAGAAAGGCAGCATGGAGAACCCAGCAACTGGACAGGTGACCCCCTATGAGGAACTCTGGCACGACGTCTCCCCATCCGACGACTCAGTTCTGGTGCTGCAGGTCGAGGATGAGGAGAAAGGCGTGAGAGGGAGGATTGTGAGGTTGGGGAAGTGGTGTCAGGGACTTGTTAGGGTCATGGACTACATTGCGCTAGAGAGATGGGAGTTGGTGGATGGGGGATGGAAGAGGCGAGTCAGGATGGGAGAGGTTGATTTGCCTTGTGAAGAAGCCTTGAGCAAGCAGGGTGGTTACAAGACAGGCGATGAGGTCCAAGTAGGCGATAGGGCATGGAGAGTGATTGAAGTCAACTAAATCCTCGTAGTAACGTAGTGACATTATTGATTAAATAAACCAGACCAGGTTAGACTTGTACCATTCACATAAAATTCATGACCATGACTATCAAAGTCCAATCCAATTCAGGTTCAATACCTCTATCGTCGTCTACCTCAAGGAAAACCGATATCGAAACTATACTGCTCATCAATAACCAGCCTGATACGCACGGTAGCCCTCTATCTAGGCCGCAACTCGCTCTGGTTTCATCACTTCTAAACCGTCGTTTCTATCCTCAACGACAACCATCTAATTTACCCTTACTTCCCATTCTGCCGCTCGGATAGCATGAAATAAATCAGGCTTTTCTCTTTTTCCCATCTTCCTCCCCCTCGAACTTCTTCTCGCTAGCCATCAATTATAAAAGATAAAGAAAAAAAAGACACAATCTGCCTCTGCAAAGCCAAGTCCTGTAAAGGCGTATGGCAGACTGAACTGCAGGATTGCGTTCTCAACAAGAAGTTCTGCATAAAAATCAACGCCCTGCCATGATTTAGTTTGAAAGAAATCAACAAAAGCTATGACATGCTACCGCAAGGTTGCAAGTGGTCGAATAAAAAACTGAAAAAAGAATACAGCGGATTGCCGGCATACGGACGAGCCTGAGTCGGCGGCAGTCCAATGACACAAGGTTAAATGGCCCAACTACCTCGTCGTTCGCGAACGCCCCAAGCTTGCATATCCATACTGTCAAGATCAGGGTGCTGTCGGGCCCATTCTTTGATGTATAATCTTAGTGCCTTCCACCGCGGGCACCTCTTCTCTCTCGGAATGTCCTTTTCAGACTCGACAAGATGACCCTGAGCAAGCTGGGCGCCGTCGTCCTTCTCCAATGCCTCAATGCTCATAAGACTGATGCGGGACAACTCCTCATCAAAGGACCGGGCCATAGCCGGATAACCTAGAGACAGGTAATTGTACACTTGGGTGACAAAGACATCATCGAATTCTTGCGAGATCTTCTCGTCCAGGTCTGATTTTGCCTTTTCCTGCTGCAATCGCTCGTGGATTCCGTGGAGCATATGGAGACCCTTCTGTGTACCGTTGCGACCCCGATGCTCTGCGGTCCCGTTGGCGGTCCCGTTGATGGAGACGGGCTCATCGGTCAGACCAGGCGTGCCGATTCCAGAGATGTTACCGGGAGTGGCCGATGGTCTTGGTGTGGTCAACATAGGTGGGGCATGCAGGTCTGCGGGCACAAGGTAATCATCGTTCGAGTCGGATCGGAAGCAGTATCCTCGCCATAGACCCTGGTTACCCGAATGATCCCGCTGCTTCTCTTCGGCGTGACGCTTCTCGAATGGGTGGTCGGGTTCCAGCTTGGTGGCCTTGGGTGAGGGACACCGCCGGAAGACGAGATCCTTGCCCAACATGGGCGGAGATGGACCGGGACGCTTCTTCTGGAACTGGGGAGCTGGAGGTTTGTAGCCGGCGGCCCCAAAGGGACGGCCGAATGGTCGTGCCTGATTCCGGAATCCCCCCGTGTCTGGGGGTATGTTGGAAGCCTTGGAGAAGGAGACCTCTGCTGTTTTGCCGGTCGGGGCTGATGGTATAAAGGGCATGGTAGACTCTCCAATGTGGCGAGGGGGTGCAGATGCAGGTGCGGCTGCCTTATCTCGCTGCTCACGCGCCAAGTAGTTGTCCGACTCAACAAGTGGCATGAGGCTCTCACCAATAGGACCGTGTGGCCCACGCGTCGACTCTCTCCGCAAGACTGGCGAGTGGTTGTTGCGGTTGTTGGTTGTGATCCACATGGGGTCGGGAGGAGACGTGAAGTCCATCTCATCCAGATCTGCCGTAGTTGTCCGCATTATCACATCTTCACCTGTCCTGCCCGCGGTCTGGCCTTGTGGCTGCTCCTCCTCCGATACCTCCTCGGCCAACGTGCCCATCTCACCTGGCTTACGATCAGGCTCGTCCAGCACCATAGCATCGTGATCTCGATCCGGCTCTTTATCATCCTGATGAATCTGTTCTGCATGCTCCTGCATGTGCTTATGCCACCAGGTCAAATTTGAATCCGACGATTGACGGCGCTGGTTATGGTGATGTCCAAGATGTGGGTGATGGCCATGAATAGGGGAATGACTCTCGGGAGAGTTGTCGCTACCTGAACTTTCACGGAAGTAAAAATGATCCACGTTACCCTCGCGAACATGACTGTTGGGGAAAGCCATGAGAGCGGTCTCCTGCATTTGACGCTCAGCTTCCTTAGCAGCCAACTCGAGCAGATACTTCAGCACATTTTCATCCTCAGACTCGCGACGGCGAGCGGGATTGACGGAGGATCCATTGCCATCATGATCATCCTCTCGTCTTCGCCCTCGATGCTTGCTGTTGGTATAGATATTCTTAGTATACGGTGTGATGTCTGTCTTGTCGGTTGGTTTTGTGGCTGGTCCGTCGTCTCCCACCCTCCTCGTCCTTCTCGATGTCTCGATCAACTGTGGTGCGAATCGGCGCTTCGGTCGCAACTCGTTTGGTACGGGGGAAGGTGAGCGCGGGGATGCGTCTGGGGTGAGCTCTGGGTTTGGCCCCATGGTGCGCAGAGTTGGTGTTTTTGGGTTCTCTGACGGTTTTTGCTGCTGCAAGGTTTGCTTCTGCTTGCCGTCTTTGCTTCGAAATGTCTGGAATGTGGTTTCGATGGGCTCGGGAGCAAACCTTCGCCGTGGTTGTTCAGGTTTTGCCATGATGAAAAGAAGGGATTCCCAGGGATTTCCGAGGCTAGTACGATGACTCGTGCCCTGACCGACTGGACTGGATGACCTGTGCCTGTCTGTACCTGTGTCTGTGCCTGTGCCTTTTGGGGGTCCTCCTTCTATTCCCTGTCTTGGAGGGGCAGGGCCTGACAAAATAAGAGGGAAAAAACTGGATTCTCTTTTCGCTAAGTAAGGGAGCGGTTCCACGATCTGGGTCTGGTGGGTTGTTTGTTTGGTGATGTACTTGGACGAGATGAGAGAAATTAATCAAGGTTTGCTGAAACGAGAGGCGAAAATCGAGGGTTAATAGAGATTGGGACGGTTCAGGATCGTGAGGGAGGAGGCGGAGGATTGATCGTCGTGGGATGCCGAAAACAGAAAGAAGATAGGCTAAGTAAGTCAAAAGGTATGGAAGTTAAGTTGAGATATGAGGGAGGAGGGGAATGGAAGAGACGAAGAAGATTTGTTTGGGCTGGATTGAGAGACGACAAATGACAAGACACCCGTTAGATATTGTAATAGGAAGGGTACTGTAGGGGGTGAGGAAAGCATGGAAGACGCTCTCTCCAACGACGTACTTGGGCGGGGCGATTTACTGGTGCTGTAACTGTACCATCATTTAGTGTAAATCAGGTGTACCTACCTAGGTAGGTAGGTAGCGGTTGCAAGCAGTTTTTGTTCTAGGGGTACCTTGCTCAATGCGATCAACCCAATGACTTGATTCTTGAACCCTTGGGGCTTGGCTACGGTCTTCGTCCTTCTTTTTTGCTTACTCTGACTCCTTGGTTTCTTTTCTTAGTCGTCCGGGCCCGGCGGTCACAAGCCCAAGATGTTGTTCACGATGGTCAGATTTCTTTGTTTCCGGGGGTGGGCATGGATGAAGGGGGTAATCTAGTAAAATCGAAAGAAAAGAAGCCAAGGGGGGCGGGGATATGTCTCCTCGTCCTTTCTCTCTTTTCTCACTACGGCTTTTGTGTATGTCTTGTTTTTTTTTTTAGTCGTCTCACACCATTTCGCTTGCTCTAGCAGATAATGAGAGACAGACGAAAGAATGAGAGAAAAATGTTGCATCGTTTACCGCCACAAAGTGAACTTTTTGGGTACTGTATCCCTCACCCGGCTTAGGCCGTTCAAGCTACTGTACGTTGAAAATTCGTTCAAGTCTCAAGAGCTCTCGGCTAGTCATTGTGTACCATTGAAAATGGCCGGATGCTGTTTAGTTCCCCACGGCAGACGTCAATCTTTTGTGAGGGGCACTGATCTTGCTTGGATTGGGAGTGGACTTTTTGTTCACAAGAGTTCAAGGGTCCATCCAGGTTGGAATTGAGTCTTGATGTGCTCTGCAGTGCAATGCAACTACTGAGCACTGCTGATGATTGAAATTAAAGAGATTAGCAAGTCTTGAAACGAGATTCAGTGGCAATTCGCAATTCATGATGTAAAACGATATTGGTACACGATGAGAAAAAAAAAAAAGAAACACCCAACAAGGATCGACCCTCTCTCCTCTGCATCTACATCAACGACCCTTCTCACTCCTCCGTCTTGGTATGGTATGGTGTTTGGCTCTCTCTCACGATCCGAAAAAAGGTCCCTTCTTCCTCAATACGCGAAAGATTTTGGATCGCAAGCGGGCGTGTAAAGTTTGTAGACTATTGTTTCTGTCAGCCTCTCGAGTCTCTCTAATCTGTGAGAAGAGAGAAGTGGCTGTGACGAGAGGGTGTCATGGATGGAATGGTGGGGTCATGTCTAAAGAGCAAGGGGGGGTCTTTGGAGTGTGTCTTCCATGTCTTGTGTGCTCGTGGGCTCCCCAAGTCGGGTGCGGCGATGATGGTGGGGTGAATAGGTGAGGCATGGGGGTTGTAAAAGTACTTATACAGTGTATATATTGCTCAATTAGTATACTGCACTGTCCTCTTTTCTTGGTGACAAAGTGTGGCACATACCTGATCACGGATGGCTCTAAATACAGCTACCGTGTGATTACCCTTGCCTGCACACATGGCCTCTACCTCTCTCTCGCTCGTCGACGCCGCCCAGAACTCGTAAAAGAACCCTTCCAACTCTCTTCTCATACGAACTACGTCAGCGTCAATTCCAAACCACGGGTCTCACATGTCCAGATTCAACAATTCCAATGCTTTGATGAGCTTGTGATTGTGATGACCGCTATAGATTACGCTGCGGCGCAGAAAGACACAGTTTATTGAATAACTCATCAGAAAAAAAGAAAAGGAAATTACTGAAATAATTGACGCGACATTATTCTCTTCAGTCATGACCCAAGGTACACTTGAATGAATCGCATTTCGAAATGGGTGGTGTCCGTCCCCCTGCTGTGCCATGTGATGCATCAACTCGTACGCACGATAGATTGTAACTCATACTGGCCACCCTCTTTTTTTTTTTTTATTCACCGATACACCAAACTAATACGCGATACAAATGCATTGCGACGACAACACCCCCCATGTTGGTGCTTTGACAGACATTATCCAACAAGAAGCCGGCAGAGCATAAACAAATCCAGTTCCCATGTCCACGCTTTGTCGCAAATAAACAAGAGCACTTCTGCAGTACATTAGTCGGCCATACTACTAGTATCCAGTTCTCGTCCGCGGTGTCCGGCCGGTTACCAAACCCGTGTCGCCCCGGAGCCGCTACTGCTGCCATGAAGGGATTGAATATCTACTAGACTTGTGTTAAAGCCCGCTATTTAGAACCAAAGTTCCAAGGCACGATGTTCCCGCCATCATGTTCCTGCAGTTCCGTCTTCACCGACACTTTCAGACGGAAGAAGAAAAAAGCACTATGGTAGCTTGTTCATCCCCCCTCATGTGGTCCGGCCTACCTAGTCAGCTTTGTAGCATCCGGAAAGGGGGGGCGGAGGACGGAGAGCGGAGGGGCATGACAGTAACAACCAAAGGGAACAGCCCCGAAATCCCCTGGACTGTTGGTAATTCACCCCCGCAGAGGTTATGTATGAGTGCCGCAAGCGCCGGTTCCATAGGCGTCTGCGGCTCCAAAAGGCTGCTGGAAGGGTGGTAAGACGGGGTTCAGGCTGGACCAGCAAAAAACAAAAACAAAAACAAAAAACCACCCATATCCTGTCGTAACCTCAGCTGCATGCAGTTGTACGCCTGTAGTTCAACTGGAGAAATGATAATCGCGATTACACCTGTGACAGGAAGAACCAACTATCACAACGACTGTAGGTCGTGTCTGAGCAGTTGGCTGTGCCAATAACAATTTCACAATTCTCGAGCATCAATCACCTGCAACCAACCAGTCTGGACCAGTTCGTTATCAGAAACTGTCTTCACCCCCCCTTACACAACGACAACACAGAGCACACAAAAGTTCAACAGTACGCAGGGGTGGTTCACTGCAGCTGAGGATCAAATAAACTGTGTTAGCTGTGTCACACCCCGCGTTCGAAATCCGTTGGGGGGGGATGGTCTTTGGTCAAACATGATGCGATGCGACGAACAAGCATCTTCCCTTCCTCTCTCTTCTCACCGACTTGATAGGATTGAAACATGAAGAAGGGGGAAAAAAGCATATGCCCCACGACATCATGCCCGCTTGTGAACCCCGGGGGGAAGTATAAACCCTCCCGCGGCTGAGTTGACCGGACAAGTGATGATATGTTCTAACCAGCTGTGCTTAGGTTAAATTCGACGACAACAAGAAAATGACCGGGGAGATGATATCCCTGGTCCCTTTTCTGTTCGTACTTCCCCCACGCCAGCGGGCTTCCGACCAGGTTCGGCGGGATGAATGTGGTTTGTGACACCCACCCCATCAAGCCACTTTCAACCATCTCGCATCGAACGACAGAAACCCAAGTCGCAACCCAACATCTCTGCTTTAACGTCTTGCTCCCGAAAACGGTCAACTTTCAACGTCCCTCCATGGCTGTGGTATCTATTCAACGGACTTGGTCACCGTTGACTATCACGACATTACGCTTTCAGCTTCCTATTTCACAATAGACAAACTTCCCAGTCCCAGCCGTTGAAGAACCGACGCATCTTCTAAACGGCCCGGAATCTAAATCCTGGCTTTCTCTACCTTCCGTCACCAAAACCCCCCACTGGCCAGATCTGCCATGTCCCAGATGTCCCTTGAAATCGTGTAACCCTTGTCTTCCCGCCACCGTCGCTCTCACACAAACCTCACAAGAAGACCAGTGGACTAGCATTCGTCGTCACCTTCGTTGCACATCAGCTCTAGACGGCGTCTAGATGCACTAGTCTTGCAAGCTCAGCTGAACTCAACCTCCTTACAACACTTTTGTCTGACCTAGTTTATACAATAGTCCACTTTGACTTTCTCGTCGTGCTCATCGACATATCCGAGCTCTTGGCTCGACATATATTCTTTTTTCTCAAACACGTGGGTAGATACCCATGCGAGCGTACCTCAAGTTGATGCTGGCTCGGAGGAGAAACCCTAGCCTGGTCGCCCGGATGTACACTTCCATAACATGGATTCAAGGATTGAGGCGAATGTGGACTTATACCTCTAATCAGATTACTCATGAGTTGATCTTGCCAGCTTTTACGGTTCCGAGATACTTCACACCGCTCTTAAAGATGAAGTGGTGTCGTTTGTGCGATCTATTCACAGATGTAGCCTTGGTGAAAACTGTCGTGAGCTTACGAGGAGTCATGACGACTCCAATCAGGATCATGCATTCTTTCTCATCAAATTCGCCGATCTCGCAATCCAAGGAATTTCCCATCAAGGAGCAAAACCACGGCAACCGCTTTCATCACTGCTATTCTTCGCCGCGGCATTCAATGTCTCACTTCCCCGGGGTCCGTGTCCGGAGATCTGTGCTAGTCATCATGTCTCAGAACCCCAATCGCATAACCTATCACTGAGCTGTTTTCGACATAACGTTGAATCGTGGGGTCTGGGGAATTTGAGCAGTCATGTTGCCATGTGTCACCGACAATCTTTCCTTGCATGAGAAGTGCACGGTGGATGTGTTCAGCAAATGAAGGAATCTTCTTACGATATGCAGTAATCGAAGCATTTCATCCTATACATGGACAATCGGTTGTCTTCCCACCTTTTGTATCTTCAACAACGGGCTCGTCACTTGTGAACAATGGTTCTTATCACGGTAAGCAAGATGTAGCTTCTGGTCATATGAAAAGAGTATTGTATTAGCTCACCGGATACTACGCAGACCCAACTTGAACAGACGCGTAAATCTAAATTGAAAGCATGGTTGGCTTCCGAGGATCTGGGGCTTTAAGCTTCACTCCAGAACCCATAGACCATGCATATAGAATACAGATGCAAAGAAACGCTTCCGAGAACAGAATGCAAATGAAGATACTGTTAGGGCGTGACCTAGTATAGGAAACTCGAAGTCTGAAGTAGAGAATGGGAAACTGGAAATCGATCGCGTCCTGACAGAACCTACCTCGCCCATACTTATTTATCAGTACGAACGATTTAAGTGAATCGTTTGTTTCTCTGTGACCTTGTACCTCTGGTAAACCTGGCCTATGACCTAGCAAGATACGCAGACAAATACTGAAACAAGTCAGAAGGCCGTCGAAGCAGTCTTGGTAATAACCAAGTTGGAAGCGCTGGCTCTCGCGTAACGAGCACTGTCTTTCTTTCACACTTCTCCAGGTGGACGAATGGAACAATTCCAAATGAGTCTGTAAACATCTGAGATAGTCAGGGCTTAGAGACACCAACGTCTATCACAAGAGGAGACACACCGAGTAAGAATTCTTGTTCTCTCATCGACATTATTTAGGTTTCTGGATTACATATCATTGCAAAGAAGGTATTGAGGCATTGGACCCCAGCCCAGCAGGAAAGGACAAGCATTGGAAGCCTAGCATGAACGAACAGCATAGAACTTGAGATGGACATAATTTTCAATTACTCATTCCACAAACACATACGACCATAGCCTCCAGACAACTCGGGATCCCGTCCGCTCTCCGTTCGATAAACTGGTGAGTGCCGAATTAGTAGTTGGGTCGGTGACGACCAGCGAATCCTCGGTGTTGTATGTTTTTTTTTGCTCTTCTTTTATTCTTTTTTTTTTTTCAACTTTTGTTTTTTTCGAAAGTAGAGTCTTGGGAAACCGTCGAGGATACTGGCTATTGTACGACAGAGGAGAGCAAGAGTATAGGTTAGACAAGCATCTTCACTTTCGCGGTATGTCGAATATATATCTGGCACGTTATCGAATATCTTGTCGGAAGAGAAACGAAATGGTCATTTTGTTCATTATTCGACAAGTGACATGCCGGGTGAGTCCACGAGAGGCCTCATGCCATCAGGGCGGGAGCCTACATGCCGAAGAATCATCCGTACAATCACCATATCCTGAAGCCCCTCTCGGCAGTACCCGAGCATATTTCCTAGAACGTTCCATGACCCATCGTTTCTATGGAACTTGGATCGGCACAAGATCCAGACGGTAGAGCCTCAATGGCTTGGCAGGGGAACAAGAACAATACGAAGCTTTTGAACATAGGGCTGGTCGAGAGAGTGTGGGTGTGTGGGCCTGGAGTCCTCTTGACAGAAAGGGTCTTGATAATCCCGTGGTCGTAGTGGACATTCGGACATTCGGACTTTTCTGTGTATCGCTTGGACTTTCGGGCATTTCTCCTCATTAAAACTCTCTTACAAATCTAGACACTCTTGGTCGTCATGACACAACCTAAACAACCGGCTAGTCGTCATTTTCTCACCGTTTATCAAACAATCTTAATAATCATCTTCCCCTCTCGATGGTCATTATGCTTCTTCCAGTGCATTTGATTCGATCTTTGACATAAACCATCCCTAAGTAAGCAATTTTCATCCTGAGTTAAAAGTCCGTGGGTAAGGTTACCTCTAGAACATCAACTACCGTTTCGCGTTAGTTATCCTTATTTCCTCAAGTGGTTGCTTTTTTTGTTAGCAAGGGTGAAAACTGCCCATACCCCATCAAGAAGCCAAGGACCATTTTCTGTGGGGAAAAGAACTTGCTCTTTGTCTATGGGGGGTCTTCTGGGGCGTCATCTTTTGATTGATTGCTAAAATGATTCATACAGTTGAAGGCTTCGAGAGATGTAGTTATAAGGGCCCAACGACCCAACGTCACTTCTTTCTGGACCCTTTTCATCTCCTATATTCACAGAGGATCGAATCCTATTTTTAGTACTGCTATTATTATCCCATCTCATTGAATACATTCATCATGGCTGTGGATGAGGAGCAGCGAGGCTCTTCAACTCCAGACTCTGGAGGCGAATCACCCATCGATATCGAAAAGCTCGGTCGTCAACGTCCCGATATGTTCAAGTCACTATGGTCCGAATTCGGGTTTGCCTTTGCTCTGTTATTCTCCATGCTCTTCGCTGTAAGTCCTTGATTCAAAGCCGCACCCCATCCAACGCCCATCTCACACCCATCTAGGAGTTCTTCGTCAGTGGCTTTCACGTTATTCTGCCACCTCTGGCCATAGACCTCGAGATCCCCCAAGCATCACAAACATGGCCATCCAGTGTCTTCTCCCTCGTCACTGGAGCATTTCTTCTTCCCATGGGTCGTCTCGGTGATATGTACGGTGGATATCTTATCTTCAATGGCGGTCTTATCTGGTTCTTCATCTGGGTTCTCGTATCCGGCTTCAGCAAGAACTATGTCATGCTCATCGTCTGTCGTGCGCTGCAGGGTCTTGGACCTGCTGCTTATCTTCCTGGAGGCATCATGCTACTAGGAAAGATCTACAGGCCTGGCCCAAGAAAGAATCTTGTCTTCGCCATGTACGGAGCCTTCGCACCGCTGGGATTCTTCTTTGGTATTCTCATCGGTGGTCTCGCAGCAGAATATCTCAATTGGCGTTGGTACTTTTGGATCGGTACCATTATGCTGGCCTTTGTCGTTGTGGCATCATTCCTCGCCGTACCCTTTGATTACCCCGGTCGCGGAAAACGAGATATCAACATCGAGATGGACTGGTGGGGTGTTGCAACCATCGTGCCTGGCTTACTCCTTGTCGTCTACGCTCTCACAGACAGCTCCCATGCTCCTCAGGGTTGGAAGACACCGTATATCATCGTCACTCTCATCCTCGGTGTCGCATTCTTGACTGCAGCCTGGTATGTCCAGACCAGAGTGTCAGTTTATCCCCTTCTGCCAACCGATCTCTTTGCGACAAAGTACATGAAACGGCTATCGGCAGCACTATTCATGTCATATGGAAGCTTTGGAGTGTTTCTCTTCTATTCAAGCTTTTACATGGAACTAGTCCTGCACAAGTCACCCATCACCACTGCACTCTGGTACACTCCCATGTTCGCAGGTGGTCTCATCCTAGCAACTATCGGCGGCTTCACATTACATCTCCTACCAGGAAGATTACTGCTCGTTATATCAGCAGCCGCCAACGCAACTTGCATGATTCTCTTTGCTCTTCTACCCAACACACCCAACTTTTGGGCTTGGATCTTTCCGGCCATGATCTGTGCCACGATGGGTATTGACATCACCTACACTGTTACCAATGTCTTTATCACGACAAATGTACCCAGCCATCGACAGGGCGTGGCAGGAGCCCTGATCAACAGTCTTCTATTCCTCGGCATCAGCTTCTTTCTGGGTATTGCAGACATTGCAGTTGGCCAGACTTCACATCTCGGTCTACGTCAAAGCTACAAGGTTGCGTTTTGGCTCGCCTTTGGAGTTGCCCTCCTTCCTCTGATCATCTTCCCGTTCCTAAAGATTGGGTCTGCGAAGAGTGATCTTACATTAGAGGAACGACAAAAACTCGAGGCTGAGGCGCGATCGTTGAACAGAGCAGGGGACACAGAGGCCGAGTCGCAGGAGAATAAGGCGTAATGGATGACGATTAATAATACCAGCAACTATGAAAACGGTGGGAGGGATGAGTGACGATCTTATGACTATTGATATAATATGGGGTTTGGCATTAAGCAATCTGCTTTCGGTAATCGGAGATCCTTTAGATGGCATTAGAGGAGTATAATATAGCGATGAATTGTAACGTCAAATTTAGTAGAACATTCCATAACAAACTCGACAAGATCGTGTACAAAGCTAATGAGAATCCAGCAAGTATCTCATAGAGCGGTTTGTTTAGTGTATCACGAGTAGTGAGTCTATGTGTAGTGTTACCAAGCCAATATCCAGTAATCTGGATAATCAAAGAGTGAGGCGGCAGCCACACAGGCAAGGGGGAATTGGTTGGTCAGAGCACAACAAAGAAATAATGCGAAGTAAGGAGCAGTTCTGTGCAGAGAGAGCACACAGCTTGTGATCCAAGGAGGAAAGAATGGGAGATCGGGTGTTTTATGTAATATTATCAGATGCTGTGAATACTGACATTACTAAAAGAAGAAAAAAGAACATAAGCGTCAAGAGCGATACGCCCATTTAGATGGTGTGATTCCAAGCCAGAAGTTGATAGCTAAGCGTTAGATTTGTATCAACTACCCTGTAGTCAAAAGAAACAAAAATGCATGATGATGCTTGTTGGTGTTTGAATTTGACAATAAGCATAACTCTCACTGACCCTTGGGTAGATTAGTTTTAGATGGGCCATTTCAAGCTTATTTCTGACGTCGTGAAGGAGACCACCGAGTAGCAGACTACACTAGTTGATGATAATGGCTGCGCAGACCGCAAGTTGTCATGGCGTCGCATGTATATCTACTAGACTAGTCTTTGATCAGATTTACCGGTCAAGAAGCTCAAGCTGTTGAACGACCTAGTTAAGCTTGTGTATTGTCTGGATTCCTCTCTTGGCGGGAATAGCGTCATTATTCCTTCACTTTTACATCTCTTGCTCCTTTGCTCCTCCATCCATGGCCCTGCAGGGAAAAGGCGGAGTAAAAAGAAGGCCAAGCAAAGGATTAGCAGCAGTCCTCATGGGAGATAGGCTGGTAAGATTAGAGATCCAATCGGAAAGCAAAGAAGCAAGAGATAATGGATTGACAGGGGTGTTTTTTTTTTCCCTTTTCAAACTTGGCCATCTGTGGGTTGCAAGGAAACAAATTGAGCGTAGCATGTTGATTTGTGGCATAAGTGGTGGATGGAAGCTTATTCTGCTGAGATACTTATTACTGTACAGTACACAGCAGCATGAAATAGATTGAGGGGAAAAGGTCAACAAATTGGTGACCTATGACAACCTCAATTGTTTACTTTTATCGATGTACTTGTACTACCTAGTTACACAGCATGTTTAAACATTCTGTTGGCTCAATTCATCTTGACAGCGTTAAACCTTGAGAGGGTTTCGTAAGCAACCGGTTTATCTCAGGTATGCTCTGCAGCGTCAATATTGAGAGCAAACAGATGAACCAACCTTCCACCAAGTCATCGACAACCGTGGTCAACATGTCCTTGGATCTATCCCATCATGGGCCATTATTTGAAACGAGTATCATGGAAAGTCAGAAATATTTCCTGCTATTAATTTGTTTCTTTCTTCTTTTCTATTTTACTCTGTATCATGAAACTAAGCTGAAACAGGACCATGGTGGAGTTTTGACCTGGATATAGCTACTATTTTAAGGAGATGGGAGTAAACAATATGCTGAATACGACATGTTTCTTAATTAGAAGAAAGGGGGACAAAAAGAAAAGAAAAAAAGAGTTCTCCCAGGAAAAATCTGATCCATCACTTGATCTAGCTGATCTCCCATAGTGTCCTTCATTGCCGCGCTGCGTCCATCCCCTCACATCATGATGATCCTATCGAAACACTGTTTATCTTTGCTTTCCCATATCCGGCACATGTCTCTCATGGAGGGTTTACATCACCAGTATGACAAGCTGCTTTTTGTCTAGGTAGATTGCTCTAACTAACATTGAAGACAAAATAGGAAAAGATACAACAACTTAGCTTGATACTAAATAAATAAATAAAAATTGCCTTGCTTTCTTCATCATGGTTCATGTCCTTGTTGACAAGTTCTCGGCGATGCATCCACTTCCAACTTTTGACCCTTGAACCAACTTCACTCAATTCGTGGGCTCTCAACTTACTACCTTACCTTACTTACGACGTAGGTAGTCAAGTATCCATTGTTGTTTATCATTCACAATCTTCTTTTTCTCTACTCATTTCCTTAGCAAGGGTTACATCTCATCACCATCTCGTCTCCCGTCTTTTATCCTTTCCATACTAAAAAGCATCACCTTATCGTCCTCAACTCGGGCCAAACTGGCAATTCCTTCTCACTTTCCCCCTTGCTCAACCCTGGCACAACGCTAAACGGTTCTCGACTTGTAACCATCCGGGGATGATAACCGTCTCTGTCTGTGCTTGTACGCCGTAGCCTCCCCTGTCCCGTGTCACCTTTTTACATGTGGACGTTTATCAATTCGCGTGGTACGGTACGGCACGGTAAACACTGAACACACACACACACACACACACACATTCTGCTTGCTTGCCTGTTCAGATGACGGTAATTATTTGATCAATTAATTAATTACCTGCCACCAAGGGTATGTGACAACCATCTCATAACCTTCCTACTCTCTCTTGTTGGGATCCCCATGTCACTCACTGCGTGGTTCTTGCGATATTTTCTTCTCTTTTTCTACGCCATCCATATTCTGCTTCAAACAAAAGAGCCCTTCTTCTTCCCCCTTCTTTTCTGCATGCGCGATCCAATAAATTGCTTCTGTAAAGCATTCTTGTACCGGACTTACGTACTACCAATTTACGGTACTTCAATTAAACTCAGACAGTCGTGTCTCTAGAACGTTGTATGCCGGGATAACCTTGTATCACGATGCAAGTTCTTTTTTCTCTCTGCTTCATCTCTTGGATTACATGTACCAAGTGCTGCAAATATCTCCCTCCCCTCTGCCATCATTTGTCCGTTCGGAAACTAACCAATTTTCTCCTATACAGTATTTATTCATCTCCCACTCTACCATTCAGCATCCCCATCTCTCAACCAACTCCCGTCTTGACCGACATCTGAATCTCCATCTACCTACGTACTATCCTAATCCAGTCCCACTAGGCCTGGGTCCTGTTTGACATCAAGAACCGGCTCCATGGAAAAAGTAGAAGTAGCGCCAGCACAGCAAGGCCAGTAATAGCACTACTCAAGCAACCCCGGCTTCTAGATCCGCACTGCTTTCGTCCAGGTTGTCGAGAGCTCCATAACACACAACATCCCTAACATCCTCGATCCTCGCCCGTCCATCCTGTCCTGTTCATTCCACCCCCCTCAGCCAATTTTCTAATTTCTTTTTTTACAAGCTTTTCTTCTCATCGGGGTTATTTTCTCTCAACTCCCCTTGTTAAGATCTCGCCAACGCTTTTGTTCTCAGTTTTCGGCCTTCGTGTTTTTCTTTATTCTTCTGGAAAAACCTACCGCCACCTACCCTCTCTTCTTTGCGACTGCCCAACATTGCGTTCTGATTCGATCTCCCACTTCGATACCACAGCCACAGTCAAGTTGCGCCGCTCTCTCTCACACACACCCCGTCGCTTGCACCGAAAATCAGACACTCCAACCTAGAGTTGACCGTACCATGGGTCACTGACTCGTGACATTCAACTCTGGCACAGCACCTCCATATTCGTCTTAAGGATCGAAAAAGGGTGACTTAACTCTGGTCTCCCCGCAGTCGGCTTTTGTATTTTTGTTTTTGTTTTGCATTTGCGCAAACCCTCTACGTCCTGGCTCCTGGCGAGTTCTACGGAATCGAGGTTGTTGAATGCGACAGTTCCCTTGGAGAGTCGCAGATCCGTTACCGACGCTTCGGCGCAAACTTGGGTACACTACAAGACAAAACAAACCATCATGAATCTTTCCGCGCAAACTACTTCGGACGATCGTGGTCACTACGAAACCGATGATCCTCGACTCGACGCTGCGCTTCTATCGTCGCCCGCCTCAACAGTCGTAACAACGAGTCCCGAACCGAATACTTTCCTCTCGATGGCCGAACAGAATTCAACACCACTGAGTATGATGGACGATTCATTCTTTCACGATAGCAAATCAGATGCAAATGCGACATCGAAAATATTAGAACCAAACATCCAATCTGTTGCTGCTGGTGGCGGCAAGCCCACTTCTTCCTCTGCATCGTCGACCCAACTGCACGGCGCATCATTCAACACCAACACCAATACACCCCAATCTCGAGGCACGGGTTCAGCCAGTACTGGTACTGGTGCTGTGAGTAGTGTGGGGCAATCCCGCTGTGCTGACAGCACACGTGCTGCCAGTAATGATGATGTCGGATCTGTTGCTGTGTCAAGTTCCGGAACAGGACTTGGTCTGCGGTATTTGGTTGAGAGTTCTCAGATTAAAGAATTGTCCGCATATGGAAGCGAAATGGAGAAGAGTCGAACAAATCAACCCGAGAATCTAGACCAGCAATCAAACCAGCAAACTCTTATCTCGCCAACTGAGGCCAACCAAGCTTTTAGCTTACCAGTCTCGGATACTCAAAATAGTACAATGGGTCCGCAAAATCAGCAACGCCGAGACCACGAGGATGGACATCAATACGAGGCGGGCATGGCTGCTATTTCAGGTGCCATTTCAGTGCCTGCCCAGCCCCCAGAAGCCAGCAGCCACTGTAACAACAGCCGTTACAGCAGTAAAAGTCAAAGCAAAAGCGCCACCCACCCTCTCCCTAGCCTGCCCACCGCCGCCTCAGTTCCCAGTCCCCTATCCACTTCCTCCACATCACCCAGACATCCATCGGCTTCCCCTGCCCCTGGACATTCTCGACCTTCAAAGGGCGGCCACGGAAACGACAACACCTCACACGACTCTCCCATTTCCGATACTCAATCATCGTCTTCACCACCTCCACGATTCGGCAGCGTCCAGCCTGATACAAAACTATCACGTCCTCAACCTCGCCCTATTGTTCGTACTACTTCCGATTCCGACTCTCTTGCTATTAAACATCCTACTCCTGACATCAACGCGCGCTCCGGCGCTTACGTTGGTAACGTCGCCCAGCTCGAGGCCACTGCCGAAAGATTGTCCATGACAAGTTCTATCGACGATGCCATTCGAGATTTACACACTGAACTGAAGCGATCCGACAGTAGACGATCTTCCATCCTTGCCGCCAGTGTAAGGGCTGCCGAATCCACAGACGACAGCGCTCCGGCCCCTGCCTTCGAACAACTTCGACGCCAGCCTTCCATTGCTTCCTCCATCGTCTCCACAAATAACGCTGCTCGTCACGGAGGTTACTCTCCTGCCGGTTACGTTTTGTCTCCGTCTCATTCCTTCACAGGTAGACTTAGGTCAGGATCCAAGAATTCGTCTGGACGTCCAGACATTGACGTCGACACCGTACTTTCACGTCACGGTCCAGGAAAAGCATCTGTCCGTAGTGTTCGTTCAACAAAAATGTCTCTCGCTGAGATCACCGAATCGGAGCCCATCTCTCTGAACAAGGACGCATTTGACAAGGTCGACAAAGCGGAGATGTCCAAGGACACAACAAATAATTCTATGCTGCCCGCCGAATTGCAAGATGCCAACATGCCACCCACTCAACTCTTTGCAAAGATGATGGGCGACGATGACTTCATGGACGACCATCAAACTGGTTCACCCTCACCGGACTCCCCAGTAGCAGACAACCATCCACCTTCAGATCGAGATCCTAAGAGGCCTGGGAGCTCACATTCCACCACTACATTTCAGCAATGCCAGGAGGCCTTTGGTGATTTCGATGGTGTGCATTGGGTGCCTGATGACTCTGATTCTTATGCTCCTCCAGAGGTACCCGAGCCAACCCCACGACATAAGCCTTCTCATTCCGTAGGTGCTCGACCACAGTCGTATATGGATCCTGAGACCGGTCAGCAGATGCTGTATTACCCAGCTCGGGTGCCAGCCATGCTTAACCTACCCCCCAAGTTATCCAGTAAGCCAAAAGCTGCCGAGCGGAACAAGAGACGATCCCAAGTTGTCAGTGCCATGCTCGAAGGAAATCGTCAATCCCGTGCCCTTGACTCTGGTGGCCGCGACACTACCCGGGATTCCTGGCTACCTGACCCGCTTGCCGGACATCGTGGCTCGTTTGCTGCTCTCTCATCAGAACAGCTTGAAGCAGTCGATCAAGAAATGAAGACCGCCCGATCGGTTCATTCCGAGCATGACGAGCCGCCACTCACTCAGACTCAGTCACATCCTGAGACCAAACCTGAAGGTGAACCACTCAGAAAACCTCAGCGATTGTCTCGAAACGATCTCGATAAGAGAAAGTCTCGAATGTCCAACCTGCCCGCTCAACTGAGAGCGAGTGCCTTCTTCGATATGCCATCTACGACCCAGCCCGAAATTGAAATCAAAGATGGCTCCGCTATGGCCACTCTCGATAGCATTCTCGACGCCTCTGCGCACGCTCCCGTCAGTGCCTTTACCGACCACGGTTATGCAGGCAAGCTTGGTAATGAGGTTTACGGCAAGGAGAAGAAGCGCCAATCGATCGCCGCTTCGACTGTGCTGCAGCCTGATGGCGGAAAGCATGCCAGAAAGCGATCTTCTTTTATGTGGCTTGGCAAGCGTCGCAGTAGCGATAATAAGGATAACGACGAGGGAACCACCGATGCCGCACTTGGACCGGTCAATGCCGATATGCAAGCGAACGAGAAGCAAGCTTTGGCACACAGCGACGATGGTAGCGACAGACACGACGATGAAGCCAAGCATGACGAGGAAGATGTAGAAGACTCACCCGGAGACGAGTACTACGGTCCTCCCACAACACTACTTGCCGAACTTCAGCTTCGCAAACAGCAACAGAAGCAACGTACACAGCGAACATTCCCTGGTGGTATGCACGCAACACTTCTTGAACTCGATGCTGTTGCCGAGACGCAGCGAAAGCAGAGAAACACCAAGCGAGTGAATTTGGTTTGGGAAGAGGGTGGCGACGCCCCTGTGATGGACAATGACTCTGACGATGAAGATACTCCCTTGGCTATCATTGCTGCGAGAAACCAAGGTGCGCAGAATGTCATGGACCTGAATCGGCCTCTGGGTCTCATGGAACGTCGTGAGTTGGAGGAGAACGAGCCCCTCAGTCATCGTCGCGCCCGTCTCCAAGGAGTAGAGCCACCAACTCTCATGCGCAATAGAGCAAGCATGATGAACCTGACTGCCAATTTCAATGACAGTCATACTCCTCGATCCATCCACTCTGCCCAAAACCTGTCGGCCGAGCCTGATGAAGATGAACACGAAGGAGAAACACTTGCAGACAGGAAGCGCCGTCTGGCTGCCAAGGATGAAACAGAGAATCCTTTGCCCAGAACTCGCCCTGTCAGCGGTTCATTCTCTGTAGAGCTGCTGAGTCAGTTCGGCGACCCCGAAGAGAAGACTAAAGAGCAGGAGACACCTGCAACAGGGGAGAATGAAACTCTTGGCCAGCGACGTCGTCGCTTACAGGCTGAGCGCGATGCCCGCGAACGAGAAATGAGCTACAATCAACTCAATGCAGGTAATGACGGTCCTGCACCACCCCTCAAGACCCGAATAAGTATGGCCAATGTCCTTGGGGCTCATCCAAAGAAGGAGGGCAATGTTCTCGCTCAAGAAGAGCGTGCTCGTATTGAACACGAAGAGCGCCTGGCTCGTGAGCGTGACGCCAAGATGGCTGCATTGAGAAGCCAGATGCCCCAAAGTCTAGGACATGGCGCAGCCAACGCCAACTCAGGCGGGTTCCGCAACGGCGCCTTCAATGACGGGCTCGGTGGCCAAGGCCCTCGAGCTGCCATGTCGTCGCCTGCCCTCCATGCGCAGGTGTATGGCCAGAATACTATGCAGAATCGTGCAAGTGGTGTCTTCAGTTCATATGGCGGAATGCCGCAGCACGCTCCGTACGCTTCCACTGCCAACCTGACACCAATGAATAACATGGGCTACGGCGGTATGAGCGTCTATGGTGGTGGCATGCTGCAGCCTGGAATGCAGATGCCTGTCAATGGAGGCGCACAGAATCGCATCGAGCAATGGCGTCAGGGTGTTCTCCCATGAACCCATCACGACTGAACATGCCAACTCTTTGTCTAGTGGATTATTGTATCCAACACATATACTGTACTATTTTACAAAGAAACAGGAACGAGATACTTTCGATAGAAAAAGGGAAAGGGTTTTTTTTTTCTTCTTAGCGGCATTGTTCATTTTTTTTTGTACATGTTTTTATAATCATAGCCCCTTGTCGACTTGAGCTGATACCACGATGCTTTGCATGGCGTGGCGTTGGGAATTTCATGCGAGAGCATAATTGCATCACTTCTATTCTTGTTCAGATATGAAATTGACTGTAGATGTCTTTTTGTAAATTTTCGCATGATTGAACAGCTGCTGAGTGACGATACTTCCCTCGTGAACCAACCTACATCTCTCATAGAACTGACATGTCTCCATGTAAAGAGGCACAATAAGCCCAACATTAAGGGGAAGTGATCAACTCATCATATTGCCAAATACCATGGATAGATACAAGAAGGAAAGAAAAACCAAGATCCAGTCTAAAAACGACCAACGCCAGGATAATAACAAGCCAAAACCCTTCCCCTCATCGTTTTCCTCTTCTTTTATCTCATCTCTGTTTTTGAATTCCCTCTTCTAATCCGCTGTCCATCTTTTACCTCCGCTTGCTAGCACCTCCCGCTGTCTTTCGTACCTTTGCTGGAGGAGCTGCTGCTGCTTCAGCATCGCTTTCGTCGTCCTCGCCCATGGACTCGTCTACATCATCGTGATCCACCTCATCCTCATCCAGAGACTCTTCCGCACCGCTGTCGTCCTCTTCCTCGCCAAGGGATTGGTCCTCCTCGTCATCGGAATCGCCGACGAAACCATTGGCGATGGGAACATCGTCGTCGTCAGAATCATCGAGATCGTCGGCAGCATCGAGACCGCGTCGTCGAGCAGGAGTAGTGCGAGCGCCGTCATCCTCGCCTTCTACCCATATAACATCCTCGTCGTCAGAGTCGGAGTCAGAGTCGCCGCTCTGGAGGCCAGCGCCACGGGACATTTTGCGACGGAGATCCATCTGGCCTTCAAGCATATCGAGCTTGCCCTTGAGGGCGAGAAGACTGGACAATCCCTTAGAGCGCTCGGCAAGGACTTTTTGCAATCCGCTAAGGGACTGAATAACCTTAGGCTGAGAGGCGAGAGCACCACCGTGCGCAACAAGAGTCCATTGCACCCAAGTCATGAGGTTTCCAGCACGTCCAGGACGACGGTAGAGTCTGGCAGCAAGCTTGTTGAGAAGAATACCAGCGAGAGAGCTGTCGAGACGCTCGATTGTGTTGCGAATGGTGGGGAGGTCGGTGGTATGCAAGCAGGTCTCGAGAAGGTCTGTGTCGTCGGTACGGAGGGCCTGTCCGAGAACAGTGGTAAGGGACTGATGGCTAGGAGGAGCAATGGCATTGCGGGCTGGCTGCGTGACGGCGGTTGAGGATGCAGAAGGGTTCAGGAGAGAAGGCACATCGATAATCTCATTCTCAGCACGGAGAAGCTCCCCAAACGAGGGCGACGTAGCTTCAGCGTCGGAATCTTCGTCATTGGGTATCTTGGAAGGTGATTGAGCGTCTTTCCCATTAGTCTTTGACTTAGGAGCTTTTAGGCGTGCGGGCGTCTCGCCAGACTGCTGCTGCTGCTCTTCAACGCTTTCCACGTCTGAAATGTCTTCATCGCTATCGGCGTCGGAGGAAATATCGATGGTCTCAACGGGTGTGCTCTGCAGAATGTCTGTTCCAGCAATGGACGCTTTAGATTCGTCGATGGTGGCCTTGTTAGGAACTCGTGCGCTAGAGCGTACAGAGGGAGTGGCCAGCTTGACCGGTGCTTTGCGCTTGGTTGACATGGTTTTTGGTCTGAGGTGAGGAATGAACTATTGTAAAGGAGAGTCAAGACCAACAGCTACCCGTTGTATAACTAAAAACTGTGATATTAGACAGTCTGTTGAAAACTGGCGGGATCTCGATGTGTTAGACCAATCCAGGAATTGTAGTCCGTGATATCAACGCTGGGACGCTGAATGGGAAATTTTCACAAGGTCTATCGCGAGGTCAAGAAGTTGGCCGAACTTTTTTTCTGGGCTTGGCCAGTTCAGTGTCTTTTCCCCACAGAGTATCGATAAGGAGTTTTTGCTGAAATCTTTATCTTATCGATAGATGTCCTCACGTGGCGATAAGTTTTGCAAGAAAGATGATGAGTCATCTCTCGGGAACCAGAGGCTAGTGGCAGCCTTCGGAAAGCAAGTGGTCGTAATGATATTCATATCGCTGAATAGATTCCGTTTTATGGGTACCTGGTTTTGACGTTTGCGGCGATGCTGGAAATTGCCAAGTTCGCAGTTTGTATACAGCACGATTACTGCCGATTCTCCTCTTCCTCTCTCGAAATTGTCTCGTTAAGGGCACTAACTTCTTCGTTCTTTGGTCCAGATGGATTTCTCTTTTGAACAGGGTGGCCTTGCCCTCTTTTCAGATTACCTGCAGCCTCTGATTTGTTCAAATGCAAGAGCTCTCCTGAGATGAAGTTCTATTGGATGAGGAGGCAATCTATGTGGGTACATGCTTTTTGAGACCGAACTCCATTGGCAGGTCTAGATTACTGAACCACGCTTACTGAATCGGTATTCAGTCAGTGCACGCTTCACGAGGGTATAGAAGAGCAATCAAAAAGGACAAGAATGGACAAAACCAACTCCGTGCGACGAAAAGTTTGTTGGGCATTATAAGTTTGCTCAATTCTTGCTATTGAAACGCGTTGCAAAGAAAATGAAGAACTTCTGAGGGTGTTGTTTGTGTTGTAGTGTGCTTGCACAATGAGAACATCCTCGAAAATGAGGTGGAGCTTGCGTCGCAAGGTTTAAGCCCAAGAGACCCATTCTAGCCAGACGCCTCGCTAATAGCATAACGATGCTTTGCAAGTAACCGTGCTTCAATCTCGCCTTTGGGACTTATTCCTCAGAGCCGACGCGTTGTGACGCGATGCGTGTAAGACATCCATGCCCTCGAATTGTTCTTTAAAGGAGAACCGTATTCAAGCTTTTGATTTTGTTTATGTCAAGGACATTAATATGGCCCTTTTCAACTTTTGCCTTACAGTCTTCTCCTTGTATTCTCCAACAAAGTTCAAAGCAAAGTGATCAAGGTAAGGTATCGACAACTACGCATTGAGAAGAAGTCGCCAGTAGGTTCAGACGCCAAAATTTGGCCCTGGGACATCGTCATCTCCTGACTAGGCAATCCCCAAATTCCCGCTATGAGTTCCGCGTCTAGCCATGGCGTACATCACTCAAACTCATCATGATATCTGGCTCATACGCATTTGACCACTGCTGCAAGTCACAGTTGTTTTGTGTTGCTTTTCACAATGCTTGTCGCAAATGATCAAATCTGTCAGCAACGTCGAGAACCTATTCTTACTGTTTCTTTATATTTTCTTTATGCCACGAACTTGTTCCATTTTCATTTCAAGGCTGTATCATATCAAGCCAGAGGGGCCCTTCTCGAATAATGAACCAGCCTCCCTCAGTTAAACATCAAGAGCAAAAAGAAAGGGAAAAAAAGGGTGGCTAAAGCAAAGGGGCCAACTTACACAAAGATCCATGATCGCAACATGAGGTGGATACTTCCCACTAATGGTCAATGGGGCACTCCAACTCATTCATCCTATCACATTTCTAGAAATCAGACAGGCCAGTGCTCGCCGGATTAATCAAATTCCCCGTTCCCACAGTCAAACAAGGCGGCCTGGTAGTGCAAAACCAACCTCTTGCTGTCCTTTCCCAGAAAAAAAAAAACTCGGCCAACTAAATTTTTTCCTTCTTCTCCCCTGCTCCTCCCGTGCCCCGATATAGGCAAGTCTACCGTTCAGCGGTCTTCGCCTTCTTCTCTCATAAATACCACCGCGCCTCCGACCGGCCAAAATTCACTGACGTGCACGCGCTTTTCCCTCACAGGCCCTCTTTCCCAAAAAATCCGCCCCCTCCTAGCAGCCTTCCCCCTTGCTACCTGGTGCATACCCCAAAATTCTGAGCGTAGCTAAGTACCTCTCCGCATCCTCCGAGAAAGCTGCGTCTGCCTGCGACATTGGAGCCAACCATATTTCATTGCTCGTTCCTCCCACCTTTGGCGCATTCTCTCAGTACCTGTTGTAACCATCACGAGAAAGAGTGACCAAACGGATCACTTTATCACAGCAAACCATAATCAGTAATTTGGTTGCGCCTTCGGTTGCGCTTCCCTTTTTTATTGTTTATTTCATCTGATTTAATCATCTGCTTTTTTTTCTCTTCGATTCCTTCTCAACTCGTCGCCTCGCAACCTCCCACGCGCCCGAAGGTTTGTCGCATCGCAAATCATCATCGCGATCATTATCATCGTGAGCTTTGAGTTCTTGCGCCTTCGATTACAACACAGCGCCTTACTCGAACTACGCGCACAACATCGCTACCGTGCAGTTGACATTTGGCGACGTTGCCAACTTGCAAAGTAACCGTCAGGCTTGGAACTTGTATTGCTGCGCGACGCGCTTCAGTTCATCCGCTCAACCTACAAAGTTAATTCTTAGTCATTGCGCATACTGCAACGTATCTCGAATAGACTTGTGTCTACTTGTATCGCGTGCGCGCGCGCTCTTGTCGGCTACGCCTTTCATTTCATGTCGCGACTCAACTAAGTCATTACGATTTATCATTACTGCGACATGTCATCACCAACTCCCGATCAACTCGCGCCAGACTCCAAGTCGCGCGACTTGGCTCCGGGTGAAGAGCACAAGCCTGAGGTTAATGGGTAAGTTCTCCCCCTCGGTTTTCTCCTGCGCATACGACGCGTTACTACCGCGTTTGCGACGTGGCAATCATGTCTCTATTTCAGCTGATGCTGACCCTGTTGTGTCTCTAGTCATGCGACTCCTGAGAAGAGTGAGACCGAACCCAAGACTGCGACAGCAAATGGAGACGACAAGGACGAACAGAGCACGGGTGTCAATGGCGTGATTAAGGATGTAGAGATGAAGGACGGTAACAACGAGGGCGACGTTCCTGAGACAACGTCACCAAAGAAGGACGCCTCTGCTCCTGCCACATCTTCAGCAGAAAAGGATGATGCAGCAGCAACAGACGACAAGACCGAAAAATCAGCCGCGAAATCTGATGACGGACCAGCTGCTTCAGAGGACGTTGACATGAAAGACGCGGCACCCGTCGAGGATCCCAAGCCTCCAGAGAATGTACCAGACAAGGAACCTTCGACAGTCAAGACCTCGGGTGAAGAAAAGCCTGCTGACGAAAAGAAGTCTGAAGATACAGAGATGTCAAAACCGACCGAGGAAGCCGAAAAGGTCAACGGGACAGAAAATAAGGCACCTCCCTCATCCGATGAGGCTGCGCTACCAACTTCCGAGGTTGACTTGCACCCAGCTAGCTTATCCCAGCTAGCCATTGAGTCCAAAAATGCAGAACCTGGTGCCTCAAACGCTTCTATAGAGGTTGTAATGGGCGATGCACCAGCTGCTACTGACTCTTCCGTAACCGTCAAAGTTGCTAGAGAACGTGAGGATGATAATGCAGATGAGCCTGCACCGAAACGTGCCAAGACCGAACCTGAGGAGGACAAAACCATCTCAGCGTCCGCAACAGCCCCCAAGACTGAATCTGCACCAGCCGAGTCTACCACTTCACAGGAAGAGTCGCCTTTCAATGGTTTGGCACTGTGGAACGACACCGAGTTTAACCAGCAAAAGTTGACCCCTTTTCAGCGTCGAGAGATCCGCAAGGTCCTTGCTAGGGTGAAGAAGACGAAGTCAGGTGGCCATTTCAAAGACTCGGTGCAAAGACTTTGGCCTGTGCTCTGGGACAGCTATGTTGCCAAGATCTCCAAGCCAACAGATCTATCCCAGATCGACCGAACCGTTCGTGAGGTTGATGGTCCTCATGTCACCATGAAGGATTTCAGAGATGAGCTCTTCCTCATGTACGAGAACACTCTCGCGTTCAACGGCCCGCAGCACGAAGTCACAACCGCTGCTTTTCTGGCCATCCGAGGCATCTGGGAAGACGTAATTCATATTCCCCGAGAGGAACCTGTCAGGCCTAAACCAGCTCCTAAACAAAAGCCGCCTCGTGAACCTCGTGTTACTTCTCATGCTGCTGACCCGGTTGTCCGCAAGTCTTCGGCCGGTCCCGGAACCAGCCCTGCTGTGGAGGCGAGACCGTCCTCCTTCTCCAGTCAAGAACATGGTCTAGAGCGACGCGACTCGATCGTTGACCCTGACCGACCCAAGCGTACCGTCCGTGCCCCCAAGCCCAAAGACATTGATTACACAACTAAACCTTCCCGTAAGAAACTCAAGCCGGAGTTACAGTTCTCGGAAGAGGTGCTGAATGACCTGATGCACCCCAAAAACAAGGCCATCAATACATGGTTTATGGACGCTGTAGACGCAGAAGGGCTGGGCGTCCCTCACTACTACTCCGTCATCAAGAAGCCAATGGATCTCGGCAAGGTTGCCCGTCTGCTGTCAAGCGGAGAGATCACCAGTCTCAAAGAATTTGACAAGAATGTGCGGTTGATCTTTACCAACTGCTACGCCTTCAACGGTACTGTCGACCAAGGCAACGCCGTGTCGTATGTAGCCTCCCAGCTGGAGGATTATTACAATAACTTGATGAAGGGTAAGGATGCTTGGCTGGCGAAGCATGCAAAGGCCAACGCTCCTCCGCCGGCCTCTCACGGTAGTGACGAGGATGACGAGGAAGAAGCTGAAGTTGAGGCTCCACCAGCACCCGTGGGTGTTGACTACGTTAAGGAAGTGCGAGGACTGGAGAACAAGCTGCGGGAGGAGAGCGAAAAGCTCAATGACCTCTTCGCGGCAGATTCTCCTAACCAGAGCCTGATCACCGTTCAACAAGGCATTCTGAAAATGGTTCAGGAGGCACTGTTGAAGGCGAAGCAGGATCTCAGTGAAGCCCGACAAAAGCAAGATAAGCCTTCCAAGAAGTCAAGCAAGCCCAGCAAACCCAAGCAGTCGAGCAGTGCAGCCCCACGCAAACCATCAAGCAGCGCTGCCCATCCCAAAAAGTCGGGAGGATCCAAGAAGCCAGTCCCTAAGAAGACGCTCACGGCCGCAGACAAGGACCAGATTGCCGTCGCTATGGATGATCTGGAGGGTCATCACCTTGATCGTGCCATTGACATCATCAAGCGTGACACGGGCCAGAATGTAAGTCAAGATCAATTTCGTGCTCTTATGATGGGTTTCAACTGACTTGTGTCACAGGAAAACAATGACGGTGAGCTTGAGCTCGACATTGACCAGCTCAGCAACGAGGCTCTCATCAAGCTTTGGGAACTCTGCAAGAAGGCGTTGCCTGGATTTGGCAAGGGGTCAGATCCCCCAGCATCGCCTGAGGTTCAGCGACCTGCACCTAAGCAGTCCAAGCCAGCCCCTGGTAGCAAGCCCAAGAAGAACAAGCCGATGAGTGCACGGGAACAAGAAGAGCGCATCGCACAGCTTCGTGGGTTGAGAGACTTGTATAAACCAGGCAATGAACCTGGAGATCAACAGGTGTACCAGGCGCCAACTCCCACAGCCGAGTCCAGCGATGATGATTCGGATTCTGAGGAAGAGTGATGGGGTGGGTCGACGACATGAGTGTAATGAGCCTTGTATGAATTTTTGGGAAGTCCCTTGGCATAGGGACAGCACGATTCGCCAGATACCCAGCCGCAGGGCTACCAATCAGCCTTAATTTCTTTGCTCCAAGTCGTGCAGCCAGTTTCTTTTCTGGACAACAAACAAAGTAAACGCATAAGCAGACACCAACCAGCGTCTGGGGAAGACCAGATATTGGTGATCGTGTGAGTGCGAGTATTTTGGAGCTCTTTTGGGTGACAAGACGCTCCCAAGATACACGATACCACAGTGACGTGCCGAGTTGATGAGAAGACTTGATATTATTCGTGGTGAAGATCAAGCGGCGATGGGTGCAGTATTGAACATGGTTGGTGAGATGCCTGGATTCCGTGATGGGGGGGAAGAGGCGTAATGTCGCTCAGCGAACGAAGGTTTCCAAAGTTGGCGAGGCGGCAGGTATTGGACCAGCGGAGCATACTTCGGAGAAGTTTAGCGGTAGAAATATTCTAACTTTTTTTTTGCATCCTTGGTTTGTCGCTTATGTGCTGCATCTTGTGAAGACTGACGTGAAGTGAATGTGCCATGACCGTAGGATAGCTAGGATCACTGACAACACCGTGGGCCATATGGTCTTAACCATTTTCGTCCAGATGGATAAGTGCGTAATGTGAATGTGAAAGTGCTGAGTGTCGATTGTGCCCCATGAATCCGTGATTACCTCAAAGAAGCTTTGTCGGTGTGCTTTCAGTCGTTATCATATTTAGACAGTTGAGGCAGAGTGACAACCATTCTTGAGGCCTGCCCGCACATGTCGAATAGGATATCGCAGGACAGAGTGTCTGAAAGATGATATGGTTGATGGAGGATAGTGCGATGTGGAGGCGATATGTCCGCTGTCTTGCTCAACTGTGATCGCACGTCGTAGTTGACCTCTGGCCTCAGAAAGATTTCATGGTTGTCTAGTGGCGAATTACGGTCAAGGTCGGACCTAGAAACGATACAGCGACGAGGAAAAAAGAAAACAACGTGATTGTGCAGTAGATTCATTCAATCATGCGTGTCTGTCTGTCCTTTTGTCCTATACGTCGCTGTCCCAGACAAAGCCGGTCCACGCGGGGTTTCGCTCTGTAGAAGCACATGCTAGCTGTTCTGAACAAGAATCTTTTGAAAGAAACGACTCGACTCGGAGAATAGAATATTTTCTCAAGCCATTCTTGTTCTATAACGATTCGAGAAGAGTAAATCGATGATGGAGGTGGTGTGATATCAGTAAATGATAGACAGGTAGATGGATGGAAATGTGAAAAGGATTGATTGTTGGTGAGTGTGTCTTGTCAGGCGTGTGTGGGTGTGCTGGAAATTTTTCACCTTTTCTTTTTTTGTGTTGGAAAAGGGTGAATTTTTTTCTTTCGTTTGGTGAGGCGCTGACATGCCTGGAACTTGCCGCTGGAAGCTCAACTTTTTTGGCGGGACGGGTACCCTAGAGATTTTTTTTTGTTCCTTTTTTAACACCAGCCATCCCGCCGCTGGGTGCCACTCATCCTTATCTTACACTCACGTCGCATTTGTTTCTGTTCTAATGATCATCTACTTTCCTGATTCTGCTTGTTTATATAATCTGTCTTGATGATAGTATGGGCAGCTAAGACACTGACAGAAGAGTAATATAGTAGGATATAAGAGATATGTCTAAAGCGAGTCTATAAAATATCTATTGTCCATTCGTTCCATGAATCTTACTTATCATCATCACATCTTCTCATCAGAAGACGTCGGTACAGGAATCCTCCTCCTCAACCTCTCACACAGCAGAATGTAATCATCCTCATTCTCCGCCGTGATGTATCCATGTCGAATCATGAAATCCACCATCACCGGACACACGTTCGGCTTGAACTCGCCCGCCAACATCCTCTCCTTCACCTCCTCACAGTCCATCAGCACAAAATTCTCAACCTCGTCGTCTCCCGGCGTGGGGAGCACGTCCTCTGGCGTCTCGAGATCGTACACGTATAGTACATCCGAGTGGAATAACCCAGTGCGCACGTTCCGATTCGCCGTGGTTATCGCTCCAACGGCTTTGACACTGCTTGCTACGAGATCGGGTGGGAGACAGGCTTCTTCAGTTGATTCGGCGAGGATACACTCGCGTGGTGTATGGGAGGCTTTGATGCCGCCGGCGACGGTACTGTCGAGAAGACCGGGATAGCTGAACAAGTGTCGGCTACGTCGAGCAACCCATATCTTGAGCGATCCATCAGACTGACGAATGTAGCATGTCAAATGCGATCCACGAGTCGCAATACCAAACAGAGGCGCCGCAAAACGCTCAATCTGTACAAAGTCCCTTGCACCGAGGACCCTGAAATATTCACTATGTTCCTGATGCAGGATGGGAAAGACATCGTCGTCGATGGCTTTATCCACAGCTTGTTGAAAAGCCGAGTTGGCGTGTGTAGATAAGGTCACATCAGAAGTCGGTGCACATAGAGTCACCGTTCGTGCATCATGGTCTATGGTGAAACTAGAGGGCCATGGCATGCGGGAGACAGTCTCAGGGAGAATGTAGCCATGAGGACGATGGTCTGGGCTTAGAAGGAGACGGTAGTAGGGATACCAATCTGTCTCGAAGTTCAATGGAACGCTGAAAAGTGTGAGTTTAGAGGCTCAAGATTATATCTTCCTACAAGGTTGCTCACTTGTCAACTATGTCGATGAGATCAATAAGTTTGCGAGGTTGTGAGGAGGTCATGGTTGCGGGGGCGGGGTAGCCGGTTCGCAGTTGTCCAGATGATCAAGCTCTGTCCTGTCGTCTTGGTCGTGGCAATGATGTATCTTTATACAAGATATCAAATACAGGATTGGCATGTACTATATGGTGCAATTTTCTACAGTCCTTGGTTGTTGTACAAAGACGAGTTCAGCTGTGTCAGGTGGAGTTTTTCCACTTCAGGCAGTGTAGTGTGTCTTACTTGCTTGCCTATGTAGGTAGACTGGTGAGATCTTTCTTGCACTTGCACAAAACCCACCTAATCATTACCTGACTCTCTAAAGAAATCTGCCTCGTTCATCTATGTGCTTTTCACTCACAATCACAGAATCCTCTCGGCATAGCCCCCTTTTATTCTTCCTCATCAAATATCTCATCTGTGCTTATCGCTTCCAGCGTATTCTCCAAAACCCTTCTACATCTCTCCCTATACTCCAACGCAAGACTCTGTCCCCTCGTAAGGTCTCCTCCGCTCACAACCTCGAAGGATGTCTCCTCCAGCCTTTCCAGCTCCTGCATTACTTTATGCTGAATCACCGCTGCCGTCTGCTGTAGGAACAGTTTTCCATCCTGGCTAACTTGTCCACTGAAGAAAGCGTCTCGACGAGCCTGCTCCGTGTTCGCGTTGGGGATAAGGTGTGAGTGCTGCTCAGCAGGCGCGAGTGTGCAAAAGATATCCCAGACCATATCGGACTGCACATGTTGGAAGGCACCGATTATAGGTACCGAATCGCTGACTTGAACGGTTTGCTTGGATCTTGCCAGGAGAGAACTTGGGTGGCGAATAGGTCGTAGCGAGATGTAGTACTCTTCTGTCGTAGCATTCGGTCCTGCCTGTCTCTTGCGGACATGGACATAATCGTTATGCAATTCCTCCGTCTCGTCCAGCATAAATCCATAACCAAGTAATAGCTCAGCATTCGTCTTCATGCTGTAATTATTGTAGACCTGTTCACCAGGCTGATATGCTTTTCCGACCTTGAGGTCACAGCACTTACGCGACTCGTCAAGATCCCAGCTCACTTGTGCCGTCATGTCGTGGTTTCCAATATCAAACACTGGCATGAGGATGGAGAAATCGTCAAGCTTCACGCCCTGAGGCAAAACTTTCTGGTCCTCTTCGCTCAGCACAAGACTCGGGCGGAAACTTCTACTAGAGAAGATACAGTACGCCCACTGATACAACTTGGCATCAAGCCGCGATCTCAACGACGAGTTCCAGTCCTCCTCGTTCAACAATCTCATCGCATCATCCCACTCCCGTCTTACTGTCTCTCTGATTCTCGCAACCCCAACCTCCACATTGGTCCCCTCAAACAACTCAACCTCATCCTCAGGCCAGAACGGCGCAAGTGCCCACTCATACTCATCCTCGCTATCAGGCTGAGGCAAGAGTTTGATGTACGGCCCCCAGAAAGATTCACTGCCCAGGAGGTAATGCTTGATGAGGACGAACCGACCTATGACATGAGGTGGAGTCTGTTGAAGAAATTTCAGAGGAAACGGCGCCGTATCATCACGTCCAGGAAGAGCGTTGAGATAGGATAGCGTTAGAGAAGAGGGAAGACTGATGATAGTATCTCCAGGTTGAGTTGCTGTCGCTGAGGGTGATACTTGGAATGCCAGGCCCTGGTTCTCCGTAGCGGTAATGACGACAGAAGGATGGATCTGTGTCCCATGGGAAGTCGCCCACGAAGTGATATTATTGACAAGTTCGGAAGTCCCAGAGGACTTTGAAACGGAGCTTGTCATTTTGCCTTGGATGTCTTCGATGAGTTTGGATTTTTTTATTTTTTCCTGTAGATCCCGATGTTGTGAAGAATAGTTCTTGTGTAAAGGGCCCCACAAAAGACGTCTACGAAGACAGGAATATGCCCCAAATAGTAACGAAACACAAGATCCTCTCATCATGGGTCAAGGGCCCATCAACCAGCCATTCAACAAGTTCTCTCAACACAAGTCTTGTTCTTACTTGTTTATTCCACCAACACCAATCACAACAACGCTTTCATGATCAGTAGAAGCACTCGGTATTCTTGATACTATCTTGAAGATATCTGATTCTCCATAGATGGGCCCTGTCTTGTCAGGCATTTCATCATAACTGCTATATAATACTCAACGATAACGCTGCATTCATCATCTCTTGACTCTGTTATGCGCCGCTTTCCTGCTTCAGTCCCGGCTTCCATCATCTTAGTGAAAGTCTGCCTCAACCCTTCCATACCTCACACCATCCACCTTGAGCTCGAATCCTAGTCCTGCCGACTCTACCCGCATTTCGAGTGTAAAATCCAGGTTGTCAAATTCAACTCCTCTTGTCGTTGTCAATCTTGTGAATAAACTCCTAGGCACAGCGTTGAGGTCCGTCGTTAGCGTACACACATGAATGAGATCTCGTGTGTACGCCTCAGGAGGCTCATCGGCATCACTTGCGATAAGGTCATCAGTCACGATTAGGGACTGACCAGGACGGAAATTACGCGTATAATGGAAAGCGATGGGTGCCAATGGAGACAAAGCCTCGCCCTGTTGGAGGTTAGCATTCTGATCAAAGCTGACCTGGAGAGTGGTTCATACCTTTGCAATGTGCCATTGCATTCTGTCAGATACCATCCAGCGCTCCCACAACGGCGACCAGTATCGCTCGCTGACCGAATGTTTCTCCTCATCATAAACAGTAGCATACGACGTTCCGTAATGCATTCTCGACTTCCTTGAGATGACCATGTTTCCTTCAAGCCCTCGCAAGACCGCACCTCTCACAACAGCCGTCCACGCATACACGGGCTGCATAACTTCAATAGAGCCCAGCTCTTCTCCATTGATATTGGCATGTGTCGGTCTCTCGGTGTATGGTGGCGGGGCGGCGCTGGTAAAGTGGCTCTTGAGGCAGCGATACAGGTAATCGCTCTGGCCAAACCCACCAACAAGCACAATACCAGAAACAATACCGCCCTTGGATCGGAGGTTGTCGACCTGACCTTGAACAAGATCACACACTTCTTTGACCACAGGAGTAAAGATGTCCTTGATCTGCTCTGCTGTCAATACAAGGAATCCAGAGTCCAGGCCGGCCTCCTCGTCGTCCGGTAGTCCAGGGAACCTAAGAAGTTAGCAGGTTTTTGAAATCAACAAGGGATGGTACACATACGGAACGTTAACCTCCTGGAGCTCTTCCTCGTTGAAATTACGCTTGACAAACTCCTCGAAATATTTGAGTCCCATCTGCCACGTCTTGCCCTTCTTGAGCTTCATCTCGTCGAAGCGAGCCTGGCCCAGGCGTGTCCTGACATGCTCTTCAAAACGGTAGTTTAGGAAAACACTACCACAGAGCCCCCCAGTTCCTACGGCGGACTCTTCTACTCGTAGAGGTTTGAGAGAGATGATTTTGTATGCAATCAAACTGCTTAGTTAGTTCCTGCTATTGCGACAAGGAGCCAGGAGAACTTACTCAACGGTACCACCTCCTGCATCACAGACAATGAAGTTGTCTCCTACGTTGAGGTGATTTGGCTGGATGGCCTTGAGGGTGTACACAGCCGCTGCCTCAGGCTCGCTAATCATCTGGATCTCAGACTTGCTTCCCATGCCCGCTCTTTCAGCAGCCTGAAGTGTTGTATTCTTGGCGGCATCACTCCAAACGGCTGGACAGGTGAGTACAAACTCGACCTTGGTCGATGCCATGAATGATTCGCCATAACGACGGGTGAGTGTATCCATAGTATGTTTGTAAATCTGCGTAAGATAATCACTGACAGCATCGACAACATTCTTGTTGAATCGCTTGAGCTGGGCGGCCGTCTCGAGAGGGCTCACATAGAAAGGGAGCTTCTGCGAGCGGTCCAGGAAGAGTTTGATACACCGCAGGCGAGACTCCTCAGGCTTGAATTGTGAACCCCATTTCACAGTCGGATCAGTACCTTGCGGCGCATTGGCAGGGAAATCATAGGCGATCTCAGTAGGGACCTTGTCTGAGGTGATGCCGTTGCCGCCAGGCCACGTTTTGATGATTTCTATATCATCAGGAGTGGATGTGTATACCGCTGCCACACTGAGATGAGGTCAACCCCAAGCACATCTATGCGCCATCACTTCTCACGGTTTTTTAGATAATGTACTCACCCTGAAAATGTGGTTCCAAAATCGACACCAACAATCAACCTGTCGCTCAATGGCGGCTGCTCCTGTACCGGCTCCCTCACCGGACCATTGATAGCCTCAGTTGAGCTCGGTGGCGTGTAGCTGGTAAAGTAGTTTCGGCTCTCTTGGTTTCGCCGACTGCTCGCACTTGTTCGTAGTGGTAAGTTGAGATTCATGATTAGAGTCTCAGCATGAATGGCGCCAGGATGGTCGGGTCTTGAAGATCAACGATACGAGATTACGAGACCCCGTTATTGTACCGTTCAATGTCTTTCCGGTATGCTCCTTAGACCCTCTAGAGCAGCATTCTTCTGTCTGACCAATTTTACCCCTCCCCCGCTAAATCACACGAGTTACCAAAGATGATGGAGATGGAAACAATAAAAAGTGGCGGAGGACCCGTGAGAGGATGATTCCTACTAGGAATTGGTGTATTCTTCAGCAGCTGACAGAATCTCGTTTCTGTAGTTGTTTTGTGGTGAATGGTGGTCGATGGATGAAGAACAGGCGACTTTGGATGAAGTGGCTCACGCCGTCTTACTGCCTTGAGGTAAGTCAACAGGAACTTGCGTCGTAGCAATCTTCTTGAACGAAGTGTCGAAGAAGCCTGGGAAAATGAAGACAGCCTAGTACGTGAGAGAAAGAAGTAAGAGTTGCTTCAAAACGCCACGTGATGGAATTTCCTGATCGCTGTAGGTGGCTATGCCTCTCTCCTTCCTCATCCTTGAGGATTCAGCTGGAGCTCAGCACACTGACCCATCATTCATCGGTGCTGCCTAAGGTAAGCATGGTGATGCCTCCGGGCTTGGAGTGCAGCACGTGACACAGGCTGCTCAACTCCTGTTATCTGCACCCACTTGAAGTTCCACGCTCAAGCATTACGAGAAGAGGTGGTGAAAACGTCTGTATATGGAAAGGTGAGCATAAAATATTTATTATCATTAAATGCAATGATGGTTTTGAGATGTATCTACATTCCGCTGTCTCATTGTAGCCTAATGGTTCTTCCTCTGGCTCACAAACTTTGCCTACTTGACAAGGATCAGCTAAAACCTCAAGTCAGCCTAGTGATGGAGGCAGCAGACACAGATCAGATCAGCCTAACCAAATAAATATTGTAATACATCAGATTGGGCATTTTATAACTTAGATGCCCCTTTTCTATTGCAGCTACACCGTCATAAATCATGTTCGTGCAAAGAATCGCTTGACTCGTAAGATTATTGTCCTGATCTCTCACCTAGCATGTACCAGATCATCTTGATTCCATTCCTTAGTAGTTCAACTCAGAGGGAGACAGAAACCTCGAGTAAATAAACCGGAACTATTGGTAGAAACAGCGACCAGATATTACTATATCCATCCGTATCTCATGCTTTAATCAGCTGTTAACACCGCGAAGGTTGACAAAACCATATGGATCGTAGACAACTACAAGTTACCTGAGGTGGAGATTCTTCTAACACCTCTCCAGGTATAACCTACCTATTTAGAGAACTAATAATTACATCATTTCACACAAGATCTAGGAACCAACTTGTTGAGTCAATGTTTCTCAATGATTAACCTCATCACCCTTCGAGCATCACTGCTCCCTGTGGAAAACATTACATCTGCCCTGCCTCCAGCGGGTATCAACTTCTCGAGTAATTATATGCTATACTTGTCGACCGTAATATTGCAAATTGCCCAGCCAGGTACTCCAGCTTGTAAAATGTCCATGAAAAATGAGAATCGCTTTTGACATTGCAATCTTGCAAAGACGATCGAAATGAAAGGGAAAATGCTTCGCTGATTTTCTTTTTACAACAGGCTTCAAATAAGCAAACTGTGAACATCCTCCTTCAAGATCACAGAGGTATCCCTGTCCAGCCCACTCTTACTACCATCAGAGGGAGGAAGAAAGAAAAGAAATGAAAAAAGACCAAAAAATCAGTGTGGCTGATTAAGCAGCCCAAGCTCCAGACTCCGACCGATTCTCTAGTATAATAAGACAAAGGAAAGATATTGGTTGAGTGAGATGCGGTATTCGATAAGGAGATGGCGACTGCGTTCGCTCTTCTCGGTCTATAAGGGGGTATTCGAAACTTATGGCGAAGAACGAACAAGAAAAGTGTTTTGAAATAACAAGCGAAGGCAGTGAAACAAAGTATAAGGAGGTGGTGTATGGCGAGAGTAAAAGAAAAAATAAGCGCTTGTTTGGCTGGGTATTGAGAAGGGTATTGTGAGTATGCTGAAGCGAAGGGGTGGTAGAAATTATAGTATAACCAAACCAAAATGCCCAAAGAATCAACGACAACGTTAACTCGAGAACAAACGAATGTGAAATGATGGTCGTGAATCTCAACCCAACTCCGAACACCGTCATGTGCAATAACACGATAAGAGATTCCACACTATTGGGTAATTGAATGAGGCATTATCTAGGGTTCGCTGCCCTTAGAATCGCTTGCTCGCAGCCCAAATGCTGGCCGATGCCGATGCTGCCCATTCACTCTCCTCGTAAGGAGGCGTGGGCCATTTGTACTGCTCGCTCTTCTTGCTGAGATCAAGGGGTCGGGGAGTCACGGCTTCATATCCATCCCCAAAGAGAACTTGGTTACCATTGGCAGATGGCGATGGGGTAGGATAGGGATTCATCAGTCCGAGGTTGCTGGCCGATTGGCGGAGAGACTTGCCAGTCTCACGCTCTGCTCGTCGCATCACACGTTGAGTCGAAGTAAGCACTTCGTCCAGCAGCTCGTCCTCCTCATCAGGGGCCTCGTACTGGTGAACTCCGTGGGTGGCCTGAGCACGTCTTGTGCGACTGGAGATAGGGCCGGATCGAGCGGCACCAATCAGGTTGTCGACTGATCGTGCTTGTTGGTGAGGTAGCGAATGATGTCGCTTGAGGGTACTGGTGGGCGAGAGTTGATGGG
>JABGLY010000456.1:253-16291 GCA_013623525.1 Fusarium dimerum
GGCAAAAAAAAAAAATAAAAAAAAAATGAAGAAAAATAAAGAAAAAAGAAGGAAGCTGAAGTTGTGGTTGGGTCTAGTTTAGTTTAGTGTCCAGTATTGTCTTGTCTTGTCTTGTCTAGTGGGATAGATTGATTTGATTGATACGATAACGAGAACAACGAACCAAGCAGGGGTTTTAAGCAGCCTACAGCACCCGCTCTATCTACATCCAGTTAGTGTGAACGGTCTAGCTGGCTTTATCAGATGATCAGATAATTTATCATACCCACATAGTCCCCAAGTACCACGCTTCACATCCGGTAAATCCCTCCGGTTTGGGGACCTACTCTTGGCTTGTTGCAGGTGACAGGGGCAAGGAGCTAGAGAAGTAGAGAAGTAGAGTGCAGACACTAGAGAGGATGAGAAAGCCGAGAGGGAATTTTCATGTGTCATGGGCATGTGAAGCGGAATATGATCCGGAGGAAGATGAAAGAGGGAGGAGGAGGAGGATAGATTGATAAGAATTATCGTCAACGATACACAGTGTCTCAAGACGAAATTGAGTGACATACAAGCTGAATAGGTAGACAGACACAGTGAACTCACACACAACCAAGTAATTCAGACCAATTAACCGATAATCCCTTCCATGGAATTTCCGTCCTCGGGATATTCACCTCATGTATTCTATTTTATCTCCGTCCCCTCCCCGTTCTCGGCTTTTCTCCCACTTTACTTGACAGTATATTATCATGACACATCCCTCCCTCTCCCCCCCGGACACTCAGCTATAAAGTAGATTAAAATTAATACAACTCACTAGCTACCACCCATCCAGTTCCTCTTCCATTTCCCTCCCTGTTGATTGCTTCATTCACAAAAAGAAGAAGAAGAAAAAAAAGATGCTAGACACTCCTATCCTTTTTAGTAAAGTCCTCCTCTACGCCCTCGCCTACTTCTGGCGAGAGTTCCGTAGAGCTGCCACTCTCAAGAAGGAATTTCTTCTTCTCAAGCTCTCGGGCGGTAAAGTCACTGACACACCCCGCGATAAAAACATCGTCATTGTTGGCGCCAACTTTGCCGGCTGCCAGGCCGCTCGCGTTATCTCAAAGAACCTGCCGCCCAACTCCCCCTACAAAGTCGTCGTTGTCGAGCCGAATTCTCATTTTCAGTTTACTTGGGTTCTTCCTCGTTTCTGCGTCGCAAAGGGTCATGAGCACAAGGCATTCATCCCCTATGAGCCTGGTCTGAAGGATATTCCCGAGGGGGCGATTCGCTGGGTGCAGGATTGGGTCGACACCATCACGAAAACCCATGTCCAGCTGCGAAACTCGGGCGAAGAGATTCCCTACGAGTATCTCATCATAGCGACTGGTTCCGAGGTCAAGGAGGGACTGCCATCCAGAGCCAACGCTACCGGAAAACTCGAGAGTATGCAGAAACTGCAGGCTATGCAGAAAAAAATCGAAGAGGCCAACAAGATTGTCGTCGTGGGTGGTGGTGCAGCTGGTGTTGAAGTCGCGACTGATGCCAAGTCACTCTACCCCGAGAAATCCGTTATTCTCGTTCATTCTCGAAGTGCCCTGATGCATCGTTTCGGAAAGGGCCTTCAGAAAGCTGCCTACGAAGGGTTCCAGAGATTGGGTGGAGAGACAATTCTAGACGAACGTGTTGTGAGCGAGGACAAGGAAGCTGGAACAGTGACACTTCGCTCCGGAAGAGTCATTGAATGTGACTACTTTGTGAGTACCCCATTTCTGTCATTGCAACAATGATACTAATGTTGTAGATCAACTGCACCGGCCAGAAGCCTTCATCCGGTGTGATCCGCTCCCTCGCTCCCAACGCTATCACCGAATCAGGACACATCAAGGTCAAGCCTACTCTACAAATCGACGACAACAACTTCCCCAATGTGTACGCTTGCGGCGACGTCGCCGATACGAAAACACCTAACCCTAACGGTCGTTCGGCGAGTCGACAGGCAGATATCGTAGCTGATAACGTGCTTCTCGCTGTTCGAGGCAAGAAGCCCAGCTATATCTTTAGAAACTACTGGGCAGATGGTATCATCAAGCTCACTCTTGGACTTGTGAGTTGTTATGTTGATCTTCTGTTTTTGTCCGTGACTGACTGACTTCCTAGGACCGCTCCATTACACATCTCGGTGACGGCAAGAAAGAACTTTTGAAGGAATCTGAAGAGAAAGATGAGGCTCTCATGGCGAAAGACTGCTGGATCAAGATGGGAGCCACACCCTTTGAAGACGAATTCACACCAAAGAACAAGTCCGTCTCTGAAGACGACAAGTCTCAGGTTTAAAGGGGGGGGGGGTCTGGGAATACAAACTACGCCCTCCAAACCAACAGAGCCATGAACCTAGACTTTAGTCCGTGCAGACATTCTTAGATGCAGAGAATGCGGCCTTATTTTGGTTTATCAAGATCGGGATGCTCAAACCGACGCGCGTCCTGCAGTGGAGAATAGCCATGCGATGTTACCGCATAAAAAAAAGGGGGGGTGTGAGAGAAGCTGAGATGCAGCTACGAGACTTAGTGGATCGATTCAGTGTGTTTAAAATATAGGGTGACATTGGGGTAGATCAACGTTGAATTAAAGTAATAATGGGGAAAGAAGATGAATAAGTGATGAGATTTGTGTTGGTCCAAATGTGTGACGCACGGATGGAGGTGGATGATGTATGTTGGTTGACGAAGGGGTTTTGCTGAACATCTGTGCAGGAGAGGGGAACACAAGACGGATGGGGGAAAATGTCTAATAGAAGTTTGTATTGTGTCGGGTTGGAATCGTTCTGTTCAACCCACATCCCGAGTATTTGTCTTGGCCAATATGAACAAGATGAGGCTAGGATATAAGTCCACATAGAGAGTCTACACACACTGGCTCGAATGTACACATATAGAATTGCAATAGAATAGAAAGAAGAAGAAGGCACCCTCTACTAATTTAGAATCTAATTTCTACTCTCTTCGCTGAGATTCACTAAAAGTCCCTTGAACAGACGTCTTGTTAAAGGGAGAACAACTTATAAGTAAACGGGCACGTACCGTATCTACCACAATTGCTGTCCGCTATGGCCTACATGTTCGTCGAGACGCACAAAGATACCTACTCAAAAGAATCTACTCAACATCACGAATAATTTCACTGAGTTGTTTCTCCACCAAGGTCACGATTTTCGAACTAGAGTATCAGTGTTCCCGGCAGTGGTGTAGTCGAAGGAGACGAGTACGTCAATACACAGGACCGACAGATACGAAAACTATACAGGTTCGGCGCCACTGAGGCGATCTATAAATAACCAAGATGAAGCGCCCTCGCCTTCAAGGTAGCTTGCAATCTAACTTGCGATCGTGTTCACCTTCAGGTCTCGTTTCCAAAACCTCGCTTAGATTTCATGACCCCTATCAGCAAGGTGCAATCCTTACTGCTTTCTGCATCAGTTAACCCGTCCTCGCATGCCAATAAGTTTGTCTTGCCGCCAGCGCTTTCTCTATACTGTCATCAGTGTGAAAATGATCTTGTTGTACATCCTGTAGAGGCATGTTCCTTGATCAATGATGGTACAATGGTCACATGTCTTATCACCTACTTTCAGTCACATCTCAGTACAGACGAGAGAGCAATTTGGCTTGTTATCTTCTAGTATTTGCTTCACCCCTGGTACAAGGTACTTTCATTACAAATGGCCTTTCAGAAAGTCGTCTGCAGCTTTGGGTAGTCTTTAGCCTGCACATGCATATCCGCAAAGATCGCCTCGGATTGATCCTGACCCAAATGCTTCATCCGCTTGAGATCATCCTCCTCCAAATTCTCCAACACTTTCTCGGGCTCTTCCTTGTCATTCTTGGTATCTTCCTTCTGCGGTGCCACCGCCTTCTCAATGCCTGATGATTCACCTACGAGTAGGATTTGGCTGTTGACGTAGTCAAAATGGGCCGGCTTTGAAGGCATCCAGCGGAGTGATCGAAATTCATTTTGAATTCTTGAGAAATGTTAGTGTAATCCTTGAATAGACATGGGTCAACTTACTCTTTGGGATAATCAGGACTCTCCGCAAGCTGTGCGTTGGCAGGTCCAGGGAACTCTGGGTTCTTGGTACTGATGATAAAACTCCCCTTATCTTTAATCCCAAGCTCCTTCTGAACTTCGCCAAGCTTCTCCGGCAGCGTTGTCAAGTACGCCAGATGACTCTCCCGTCCAGTCGAAGTGATGGCATAGATGCCTTCGCCGACCGGCACTGCTGCGGGTGTTTTGCGTGTACCGGCCGTCTTGGTCTCGTACTCATTCGAAGCCAAAAACTCCTTTTTGATCTCCTCGAAAGACGCCCCTGACTTTTCGACAAAGACCATGAAACGATCTTTGCCACTCTCGGGGAGAACCTTTTTAGGCAACGCGAGGAGTCGAGTATTGCCAGCATCGGCGATAGGGCCCTCACCAAGGCGAGCGTCCTTAGCAATTGGTCGCAGTAGCATGTACGAACGTGCGATATCGTCAACCTCCGAAGGTTCGTCAATGTTGACACGCCCCCGAATGAACCAGTAAATGATGCCCTTCTCCAAGATGCTGGAAGGGACATCTGGCTCTTCTGACGGCTTCACAGCATCGTCATTTCCATTGGTGTCAGGCTTCTTGTCTGCATCTGAGCCTGTTTCTTTGGGTTGCTCATCACCCTTGTCCGCATCACCATTCTCTCCCGCCTTGGCCTTCTCCTCAGTCCTGCCGTCCGAGTTTGAGAAGTGGTCGTCGAGACTAGTCTGCTTCTCTGTCTTTGTGCGCTTCGCATCAGGCGATTCGTGTTCTATCTGGTGCTTTTCGCCAGTGGCAGTATTCTCTTCCACATGGCCATCCTGATCTGCCTTTCTAGAGTCCGTCATTGTGGCCATGCTGTCTTATGGGAGGAAAATGATATGTGTAGAGAGAAAGGAAGTCCTCGAATGTCCTTGAGATGAAAAGATTCGGATCGAATCGCGAGGGTCAGGAAGCGCGACGCGTTAATGTCATTCATAGGTGATAATGATGTCATAGGTCTTGTCGTACAAGCTCGCATTCATTCAAGTCTTGGACTAGTCCAGCCACGAACTCACATGTTGACGCGTCTGTCTCACAGTGATCGACGATCCATCAAGGAATGAGCACAGCCAATAAGATTGGTCAACAGTGGCGTTCTAGCACCACAGTTCTTATGTATTCGCATTGACCTTGACCATCCCGAGTCCACCAATATCTCGCTCAAGAAGTCGCAGTGCTTCTCTGGCGAAGGGTGCTGCTGATCCACGAACTCTCAATGCCCATCTAAGCTCTTCAGCTCGTGCAGCACACCAAGCCATCTCATCCATTGAATCTGCTGTTGCCCATAAAAGTCCCGCCATTGATCCAATCTCGGCCACTTGATATGCTGCTGCACTGCCCCAGAATGCTGCTGTATGCTCCGGTCGTAGTGATCCTAAAAGTTCAATTGCAGATTGCAGCTTCGCACGTGCCGTTGACCGCAAAACCTCGTAGAGCGAACCTGGTGTGTCGGGAGTCATGATCCGGACAAGGGCGCGATGTAATGCAATCTCAACTGCGGCGTGAGCCAAGTGCAGGGCGCCGTTAGCACATAGCTCTCGCATCTTCGTACTTTGTAGCTGTAACCTCCGCGGTAGACTGCCGTGCCATTCGCGAAGTCGGAAAACCAGAGGCTTAGCCAGTTCGACGGCAGCGACAACGCCTATTTGTTCAAGAGTGCCGCCTCTGCGAGTCGCTGTGGCACTGTAAAATGTACGAATCACATCGCTCAGGATCTGTGTCAGTTCTATCTGACGGAGGAATAGGTCCCATCCGACTGTGATGGGCGAGTTGTCATTAGGATTTGCTTCTTCAATCCCAAGCTCTGGGTAGTCAGCAGCTGTGCAGGGCCTCACATCCCAATCATCGTCCTGTATAAGAAAAGGCCTGCCGTGAGTGCAGGCTCCCCACCGATCTTGCATGTATAGCGCCCAAGCCAGCCTTCGCCGTAATCCAATCTCCCATGCCGGTATAGCCCAGTTGCTACAGTCAATGTGAATTCCCAGGTCCTGCGCCATGGCAACCAGCTGTGCTGTGAATACGCGGTTCGATGTAGGGTCCATCCGTGATCCAGACTCAACAATCCGGCGGCTGCGCTGAAGAAGGAGCAGCCCGGCTTCAAGTGTGCTGAGCTTTGGCCGTCGCATATCTTGGGCCATCGTACGTTCAGCCAGTTCCTCAAGCAATGCGGGGTTAGGAATGGATTCGATCTCACGGCCGGCAAGAGAACTGTCGTATAACTGCCAGTCAAGGGCAACTAGATAAACTGCAGCTAGTAGAGGGGGTGCGAAATGTCTATGTGATACTCGATGTTTGCTGATAAAGACATCTTTATGAAGGATAGGGAAACTTGGGTGAACAATACGGAAATAGAGATCGACCAGTGTCCGGCCAAGTGGATGGACAGTTGCCTCAATGGCATCCAGATCGGCTATGCGAGTCTGTTCTGATGCTGTAGATGCATCAGGGTGAACCAAAAAGATCGTTTTCGAGTCGAGTCGCCGGGCAAACGTAGAGGACGTTGATAGGGGATTGTGGTCTAGATTTGCACGACTTGGATGATGGAAGTCAAGTAGAACGGGATCACGATAGTCGGTAGGTCCAACGTATTCAGCATGCGTCTTGAGATCTAATCCGAGAGTGTTGCTGAGAATTTTGGGACGGGGTGCTTCTGGTTGTGTGTCTTTTGGTAACATCTTTGGTTGTTGGATTTGAGCTGGGGATCTTTGCGATAAGACCGGGTTGCTCTCTACACTTGCAGGAGTTGATGCGGCGTCACCATGTCGACTTGAAGATGGGGATGCGCCAGCTATGCCGAATCCTGCTTGGGGAGATGTCGTTTCCCCTGAGATGGGGTCCTGTGAGTAACCGGTTGATTCGTCGTTGCCATCTCGTGAGGTGTTCTTGTCACGCTCACGCTCTTTGTTCTGACGACGCTGCCTTGGAGTCGGTCCCCGTAGAAAGGTACAAGGTTGGTTGTGGAAAGTGCATAAAACACAACGTGACTGGCCTTGCTCTCTAACACACCGCGTCTTGCGAACACGGCAAGTATCACAAGGACGAGAACGAGCGGATGAGATAGAGGTTGATGTTGCCGGCTGAGGTGGTGGGCCAGTGCCGCCGCGGCGGTCATCAGCTTCATCTCCTCCAGTTCCACCACTTCCGCCTCCAATTCCGCCGTCCCTCATACCTAACTCGGCCGAGTTCTGCATAGGGAAGGAGGACAACGAGGAGTCACGATAAATAGTTTGGGAGAACATTGCGTATCATGGCCCACCCGAGGTGTCTGACTAAATGTGCGATAAGCGGGCCAGAATCATTTTCTGGTTACCTACAATATGCAGTATGCATACGCACGCGACCCATTGACCAAGAAAGGGACATGGGCATGACGGTACGAATAAACGAGGCGCGATGGGCGAGGACGGGAGACGAAAGAACGAGAACGCTGTTTGGCGGCGGACTGTCACTATGGATGCTTTGAGACTAATCCCTTATCCTTATCCGAGATAGCAGTGGGTAGATTCGCGATAAGCCAGTATAAGATGGGTTGTTGATTGGTGTTTCTCTTGGGTTGGGTGCTTTGCGTGGGTCGGTCCCACGGGGTCGGAAGTACGGGGAAACGAAAATGCCGGGGGTAAATCTACGATGTGAGAAATGAATACCTAGGTAGGTAGCTAAACGGCAAGAGCAATGCATGGCAATTACTAGGAAATCTACCTGCCATTCAGGTGCCCTTCAGGTTATCCAAGTCGAGGAAACTTTGCTGTGTGTAGACAGACGTACGTATGTTTTGTTTCAATTCAGTGAAGGCTTCAACTCTCAATCATCGCCACTGGTAGGCTGTCTGCGTATCAATCATCCTGCACGAACGACTAGATCCACACTCGAAGTCGTAAAACACACCAGCTTCTGCTCTGTTTTCTCCCAAGGACCCTTGCTCTCTCATTGGTCATTACGTACTTGTCACTTTTGACAATTCCTTCCATCTGCAACCCGTATCGGGCGTATCCTCGATCAACTTCAACGGGTTGGAGTTACCGGAATTCCGGTCATACAGCCTCTTGCTTGTTTGGGCGCGACCGACCAACGAGATCGTCGAGATGCTATCGCCGCCGGCCATGGCCCGTCGCCCTGAAAGCCCTCTTCTAACATGGTATCGCCGCCGGCGACTCATTACGATTGGCTGAGATCACAATGTCTCCAGTCTCTACCAATCCGTACACCACCATTGAACCTTTGACAGATATTTTAGTGCGAACAATTAATCAATTCATCATTTCTACTATTCCAATACAGTTTTAAAATGCTACAAGCTATGAATCTTTATTTCAACGTCTCTCGAACAAGAGTATATTCAAGCAAAACCGGATCAAACTTCGATTCCACAAGTATCTTATCGTAAGAGTCCAATCTGAGTCAATTCACAATTTTCAAGACCTACACGCACACAACTACAGTACATAAATAGTTGCATAATCGGCCTTGCTGTCTTCCGTTGCCGCAACCGTGGGGGACACATTGAAAGCCCAGATGTTGTGGTTTTAATATTTACTGCTCAAACCCGCCAGCCAGTCTTGATCACAAGTCAGTCTTTGGCAGCTGTGGTCGCATCCCCGCCGCGCAGACATCGTCCTGGCCGCCGGCCTAGCTCTTACACAAGAGGTTTCCTCATTCTAACAAGCATTATCAAGAGAAACATGAATTCGCTGAAGCGCGATATCCAAGGAGATGTTTATAAATAAGCAGTGGTTGTATGCATAGGTTCTATCTTCACGACGGCTGCAGGTTTTTCTTTCTTTTGCTTAAGCCACCATAAGTTCTCGCATCAATCTCCCTCCCATCTTGAAACTGTTCAGTTTCGAATATTCTTCTACTCGAGTCTCAGATACACTCGCAATCGTGGTCCTCTTAAATCACAATTAAAGTACCTCGAGTTGCCCGTTGTCTTTGATCACCTTGAGCTTCAACATGCCTGATCTTGCAACCGGTATTTGCGAAGGCAACCTTAGTCCCCTTACCATCTCCGAATGGAGGAGTGTCCAAAAGGATGGCAACGCTCTTCAAAGACTTCTCACACTGATAGAGGCCGAACATGCCAGTAACTCAACAACACATGCCTGGATTTCCCTCGCTACAACTTCACAAATTGAGGATCAATGGAACAAACTGCGAGCATTGGGGTCTGACCCTGAATCTCTGCCCCTTTATGGGGTTCCCTTTGCTGCAAAAGACAACATAGACGGCGAGGGATTTGTTACTACTGCCGCCTGTCCTTCTTTCAGCTCTACTCCGGCTGAAGTTGACTCGACCGTGGTTGCCAGGTTGAAGGCTGCGGGAGCTATTCTAATTGGCAAGACCAATCTTGATCAATTTGCTACAGGTCTCAATGGCACGAGGTCTCCTCATGGTGCTGTTATCAACTCTTTTGATCCCACTCGAGTCAGTGGCGGTTCCAGTTCCGGGAGCGCGGTAGTTGTTGCTAGAGGGATTGTTCCCTTCTCCCTCGGTACCGATACTGCCGGCTCCGGGAGGGTACCGGCCGGTTTAAACAACATAGTCGGGTTGAAACCGACTCGCGGTGCACTGAGTGTTCGTGGTGTGGTGCCGGCTTGCAAGACCCTGGATTGTGTCTCTATCTTTGCACTTACGATTGCTGATGCGGAAACCGTTCTATCTGTTGCAGAAGGCTATGATGTTCATGACTCTTACTCTCGTCAAAGACCAAATGCGAATCTTGCACCTGAATTTGAGGGATTTGGTCACTCAAATCGGGCAGAACCCATCTTTGCCATCGATGCATCCCCAGACTGGTTTGGCCGAGACGACCACTATCCCGCATATGATAAAGCCTTAGAAAAGGCCAAAAAGCTCGGATGGTCTCTTGTGCCTGTCGACTTCAGTCCTCTGTTCACACTCGCAGAGCTCCTCTACTTTGGCCCGTGGGTCGCGGAACGTTACGAGGCTATTCGTGAGTTCATCGAGCGTTCGTCTCCTGAAGAGATGGATCCGGTCGTTCGAGGGATTATTCTACAAGCACAAAAGCTCTCTTCGGCGGATGTTTTTGCAGGCGAGTACCTTCGCCAGGATTTGACTCGTCAGATCAATCTCGCTTTTGACAAATACGACGGGATATTGGTTCCAACCAGTCCAACATTCCCAACAATTGCCCAAGTCGCACAAGAACCGGTCAGAGAAAACTCTTTGCTAGGGACCTATACAAATTTTGTGAATTTCATGGACTGGTCGGCACTCTCGTTTCCCGCCGGATTTCGTCCAGACGGACTACCTTTTGGCATCACACTTATCTCCAACCGCTGGCAGGAACCGCAGCTACTTGCATGGTCTCGTGAATGGTTCGGCAAGGAGATCAACACTCTTGGTGCTACTTCCGTCAAATACAGTGAGCCATCTGTCGTGATGATGCCACCACCATCGGCTTATATGGATGTTGCCGTTGTTGGTGCTCACTTGAGTGGTTTTCCACTCAACAAAGACCTCGTGTCTCGTGGCGCCGAATTGGTCAAGACGACGACGACGTCTCCCGCTTATCGATTCTACGCCCTCAATAACAAATCGGGTCCCAAGAAACCAGGTTTAAAGAGAGTTTCTCCTGGTGAGAAGGGTAATCGCATTGAGATCGAAATTTGGGCTCTCCCGAAAGCTGCCTTTGCAAGCTTTGTTTCCACTATTCCTCATCCGCTGGGTATCGGTTCGGTCGAACTTTATGATGGTTCATGGGTTCAGGGATTCGTATGCGAGCCTGTCGGCTTTGAAGATGCAGTCGATATAACCAATCACGGAGGGTGGAGAGGGTACACGCGTTATCTTCAGGAACAGTCCGCTTCCGTCGCGAAAGGAATGTTAACCGTTCTCGTCGCGAATCGTGGAGAGATCGCTGTGCGGATAATCGAAACGATACACAAGATGGGCCTTCGTGCTGTAGCCATCTACTCTGATATTGATGCGGAAGCAGCTCACGTCAGCAAGGCCGATATTGCGATGAAGTTGGATGGCTCTTCTGTGGCCGAGACTTATCTAAACATTTCTCAGATCCTGAAAATCGCAAAACTTACTTCTTCTGATGCAATCATTCCCGGCTACGGTTTCCTGGCAGAGAATGCTGACTTCGCCAAGGCTGCCGAAACAGCAGGCATCGTTTGGGTTGGCCCAACCCCCGAGCAGATGCATGATCTCGGGTTGAAGCATCGTGCTCGTGCTATTGCTGCTGAGGCCAATGTGCCAACAGTCCCTGGCTGTGACAGTCTTCTCACATCTCTGGATGAAGCTCTTCGAGAAGGTCAAAGGATTGGATTTCCCTTGATGCTGAAGAGTACTGCTGGAGGTGGGGGTATCGGACTGAGCCACTGTATCGATGCTGAGAGTCTAGCGGCAACTTTTGAGAGTGTTCAACGGCAGGCAATAGCCAACTTCGGTAACGGTGGTGTTTTCTTGGAACGCTTTGTCGAGCGTGCTCGCCATATCGAGGTTCAAATCCTTGGCAAAGGCGATGGGCGTGTGATCGCTATCGGTGAAAGGGACTGCTCTCTGCAACGTCGACATCAGAAGGTTATCGAGGAAAGCCCTGCAATCATGGTACCAGCTGAAATTAGAGAAGATATGAAGGCTGCTGCTGTCCGTCTCGCTTCGTCAGTCAAGTATCGAAATGTCGGGACAGTAGAGTTCATATACGATACCGATACTCGGGAGTTTTACTTTCTTGAAGTCAACACACGCTTGCAAGTAGAACACCCTGTTACAGAGTCTGTGACAGGCCTCGATCTGGTCGAATGCATGCTCAAAGTGGCGGACGGGACGGGCGATCATCTGTTCGATACTACTCCTCATGTCTCTGGCGCTTCTATCGAGGTTCGATTGTATGCCGAGTCTCCTCTGCAAGATTTCCGACCTTGCGCTGGTCGCATCACTGAGCTGGAATTCCCGAATAACCTGAGGGTTGACACTTGGGTCAAGAAGGGCACTGAAGTCAGCACAGCATATGACCCCCTGATTGCCAAACTAATCTCGTCGGGTTCTAATCGTGAAGAGGCTTTGAAGAATCTGTCAGAAGGTCTTGCAGCTACTCGCATCGAAGGTCTCCAAACCAATCTCGAGTATCTTCGCCAAATTGTATCATCGTCGTTGTTCAAGTCTGGTGACTACACCACCAAGTCTTTAGATACGTTCCATTTCACAGCGCCTTCTTTTGAAGTCTTGGAACCTGGTCTGTTGACAACAATTCAAGATTATCCAGGCAGGGTTGGCTACTGGAGTGTTGGTGTTCCTCCGGGTGGTCCGATGGACTCATATTCGTTTCGCCTTGCCAACAATTTAGTCAACAACTCGCCCGACGCTGCTGGTCTAGAGTGTACTCTCCGAGGTCCTACCCTGCGATTTCATTGTGATGCCATCGTTTCTGTAACTGGAGGCGTTGCTTCAGTCACAATTGATGGTGTTTCTGTGCCCCAAAATCAGACAATCGTCGTCAAGACAGGCCAGTCTCTCAGTATCGGAGATTTGGAGTATGGTTATCGTGCATATCTCGCTATTCAGGGAGGTATCCAGGTTCCTGTCGTAATGGGTAGTCGAGCAACATTCGAACTGGGAAAGCTTGGTGGTTTCCATGGGCGAAAGCTACACCAGCGAGATATTCTACCTATCGAGCCACAGTCGTCGGTCGAGTTTGCTGAAGGCTCTATCCGTTCTTTCGCATCGGTACCTATACCTCTTCAGCCAAAAGCCCATTGGACTATTCGTGCAATCCCTGGACCTCATGGCGCCCCCGACTATTTCACTCCTGAGAGCTTCAAGTCGTTGTTCACGAGCGAGTGGAAGGTTCATCACAATAGTAACCGGCTTGGCGTCAGACTGACTGGTCCTCGACCCGAATGGGCCCGTGACACTGGGGGTGAGGCTGGCCTACACCCATCCAACATCCACGATAGTCCTTATTCAGTTGGAAGTGTTAGCTTCACAGGTGACGATGCGGTGGTACTCACCTGCGATGGCCCAAGCCTAGGAGGATTTGTGGTGTTTTGTGTTGTTATCTCAGCCGATATGTGGAAGATGGGCCAGGTTCGCCCTGGTGACACGATTAGATTTGATGCCACCAGCGTGGAGACTGCCATGGAGCTCGAGAAAAATCTTGAACTGTCCATACAGACTTTAAATCCACTTTCTGACTATGGAGAGAGTGTTCCTGAAGAGGCGTCGGTCACGGCGCAACTGGCCAGCAGCTCATGTATCGTTGGGGTAATTGACCAGTCCCAGAAAATTGTTGTTCGACAAGCTGGAGATTGCGCCATGTTGTTGGAATTTGGCGAAGCTATTGCTTTCGACCTTCGACAAAGTTTCGGCATCTTTGCATTCTGCCAGCAACATAGCAAGAAACCTATCCCTGGTGTTTTGGAACTCACACCTGGCGTGTTCACCCTACATATCATTTATGAGGCGAACTTGTCTCCCAACACCATGATGACTCGTCTGGTAGAGCATGTTGGTTCGTACGATATGCCCACTCAAGTTCCCTCACGCACCTTTCGACTTCCTCTGGCCTTTGACGACAATGTGAACCGTGCTGCTATCGAGCGCTACACAGCCACAATTCGAAAGAAGGCGCCTTGGCTACCCAGTAATATCGAATTCTTGGAGAAGTTGAATGGTATCGACGATATTTCTGAACTGATTCACAGCGCGACGTTTCTCGTTCTCGGTCTCGGTGACGTGTTCATGGGTTCGCCGTGTGCGATTCCTCTCGATCCTCGTCATCGGTTGTTTGGCACAAAGTATAATCCGTCTCGCTCGTTTACTCCCAAAGGCGCCGTGGGTATCGGTGGACAGTACATGTGCATATATGCAACGGATTCTCCTGGAGGCTATCAACTTGTTGGTAGGACAACTGATATCTGGGACTCGAGTGTTGTGGATATCGGGGATAACTCAGCTCAAGGCAGCTCAGATTCCAAGCCGTGGCTGTTCCAGCAATTCGACCGCATTTTTTTCTACCCCATCTCTGAAGCTGAGCTTGACAGTAAATCAAGCAAAGATCTCGTTTATATCGAAAATGGCATTCTTGATCTCTTAGAGTATGAGGCATGGCTCGAAACGAACAAACCTGATATCATCGCAAAAGCCACCCGCCAAGCAGAGGCCATCAAAAACGCACCTTTCGTCGAAGAACTTCTTCTGCCATATCAACACAATGACACTCATGCCCATAGCCCTCTCGGATCTGACGTTCACGGCCAGCGAATCAAGGCGGCGATGCCAGGACGATGCTACAGAGTAGTAGTACAGGAGAAGCAGGACGTCAAGAAAGGAGATGTTCTGGTAAGTTGTCGGAATATTAAGGAGGGTTTTCTGCTAACGCGTCTAGCTTTTCATCGAGTCGAGTAAGATGGAGGTCGAGATACGAAGTCCTGTGAGTGGAACGTGCACGGCGGTGCTCGTGGAAGCGGGGGATTTGGTGGATGTGAATGATGATTTGGTAGTGATTGAGGAGTGATTTGAGATTGGGTTTGTTTCTTTTTTTTTTCCCTTTGGAAATTTTCACGAGTCTACGATGTCCAGCGCCTTGTTCGTTTCGTCTCCCTACATTTCTTTGATAGTGGCTGGGTTAGCCAATAAACTACTAGTCATTTCATGTGCACTTGAAGAGTCGGATGGGAAATTATGATGTGTTTTTGTGCTGTGTGCCTTTTCATCTCAAGTTCCCTGGCTTACATGAAGTGATGTGTGATGCAGAAGATGACAAGATGTGACCCTGTTCCCCCCCCAGACTTGACCATATTGCTAGGGCATTCACAACAAGGTCATGCTATTAATCTCGAGTTCATGGTACATCTTATGAATACCTTGGAAGTATGGTCAAGTCTTAGGAGGGACAGGCTTACATCTTCTGGACGATGCATTTACTACTTCACCAATCTTCACCAACATTGTCATTAAGCAAGACTCGCATATGAACAAACTCAACCATGTTTATTTTTATTTTTCCCGAGAGACCCGAGAGAGAACCGAATGTTATAACAAAACCCAAACAGAAACCAAATCCCCCCAGGCATCCGCCGCCAGCCCGGCCACCACTGTGGAAACGATCAGCATCTTATCTCATCACCGGTCGAGGTTTTGAGGTCGCTACTTACAAGATGGTTCCTGAGGCATCTCAGGCGGCGGATGCCTGCGCCTTCTGGCGCTCTTTGTCTTTCGACAAGACTCAAACAAGATTAAACATTAAGGACTGGATATCGGATGTTAGTACCTGGGAGAGAGGATGAGAAGGTAGAGTGGATGATGTGACTTACTTAAGAGTCAAAAGGGAAAAGAGAACCCAAAACAACGTCGTTGATCGAGGCCCGCCGGTCGGTAACGATTCCTGAAACCGTTGTTAGATCAAGTTTGGTGATTCAATCAAGTGATGTTTACTTACTACCGCTTGCCTGCTCGGCGGGCCGCGACCAACGACGACCAAAAAATGGGGGACCAGCCCCGTGATCGGAAACAATTCCTGAGAGTATGGTTAGGTCACATATACGAGAACCAGCAGTTGAATTGTACTTACCATCTCTTTCCTGCTCTGGCAGGGCCAAAACTCATATCCAAAAGGGGGACCAGCCCCGCCACCCGTTCGGTGGTAGTAGGTACTGAAGTGGCTGTTAGCTCATGTTCATGAGTGTCATCAGTTGGGAAGAGAACTTACCTGCTGCTCCTTGGAGCACAAGACAAGGACGCCGAATGTGCCGAGGCAATGACGGGTTGGTGCCGGGCGAGAGGCAGCCAGCCCGTCACGCAAGCGGAAAAGGGCGAGCATGAAGTGGCCGGTGGAGAAAGAAAGAGAAAAGTTCGTCTCCCCCTTCTCCTCTGGACACGGCAACGGCCGCGACGTTGGCATCTCTTCCAACGCCGCAGCCCCCCCTTGTTGCTGCTGCTCCTGCTGCATCGTATGATGGGCAGACGCAGCAGGAGCAGGGACAGCAACAGGAGAGGGGG
>JABGLY010000457.1:0-28432 GCA_013623525.1 Fusarium dimerum
TATTAAGTAGACCTTTATTAAGTAGATTTTTATTAAGTAGACTTTTATTTTATATATTTTTATTAAGTAGACTTTTATTAAATAGATTTTAATTATTAAGCGCCCTTTTCTATTAAGGTCTATAGATCTTTATTAAATAGACTTTTATTTAATAGATTTTTATTATATAGACTTTTATTTAATAGATATTTATTAAGTATATTTTTATTAAGTAGACTTTTATTAAGTAGATTTTTATTAAGTAGACTTTAATTACTAAGCGCCCTCTCCCACCAAGGTCTAAATTCCTCTCGACACCATATAGCAAGTCTACGAAGAGATGCTATAATTGTGTAGCATCCATGTACATTCTTTGAGGAACCGATATGCAATCCTTCCCAGATGATCTAAGTCGTAACAAGGTTAGAGATTCGAATTCAGATCTAACATTGTTTAAGTGATACTTACAAGCTTATTGCTGGTACGAGCAGCAAAATCGACTCGCCAGTTGGCCCCATCGATAAAGATGACTGGAATCATTGGCAATTCCTCTCTGGAAGAGTTTGGGAGAGAAGAGAGGTGACGAAATTGAGCGCGGAGCCATGTTGCGAGTTGTGCTGGGCCAGAAATCGCACTATCAGCCTTTCTACACTTAGTTTCAACGCCAATAGCGACAGGTATATTGGCTTCATCGCTGGTTTGAAGGTGGCCAGCTCTGACGTCGGCAAATTCAGGCGTGTCAAATCTTTCCAACAACGTCTCTAGTAGCGAGTTAGGTGGAGCTTTCAAGAATATGGCGTAGTCCAGCTTCGTATCCTGAAGAAAAGGATCTGGGTCTCGGAACTCGGGGTACACTCGACATTGCGTCCTGCAGTAGATGTTAATCAAGGGTCAAGTATGACTAAAGCAGCTGTAAAAAGGTCAACCCTACACGTTCTGGTAGAAAACATCGCGGTGAAGGCCCTCCTCGAAAGCTACGTCGAAAAGTATTGAGTGAACAGACTCATTCCAGTTTACCTCGTACGCAAGACTATCTTGGCAAAGAACAGTATTACGTTGAGCCGAACTTAATCGCCTGAATATGTATTCATCGTTTGCTTTCTGATCCTCCGACATGGATGATGATTCTGGAAGAAACCAGCTATCGTCAGGAGGTGTGACCCAGCTCGATCTTGTCATTCGTTCCTGTTGAAATAATCATGAGCATGCAGATTAGAGTATTTTCCAAGCTCTGTCGGACCCAGACCCGAGTTTGACCTACTTTGAATTGATGTGGGATAACAGCGCCTCTCTGAAGCCCGACCAAATCTCTCATGAGACTTGTGGGTTCATCCAAAAGCGTGATATCATTTCGCCGAAGAGGAAACTCGCTGGCGTGTCGTAGGTGAAGCTCTCGCTTTTTCGGACTACTGGGCCGACTTGATGTTGTTGACGTTGTGCTGGGAGGGTTCGAGAACGGCGGCATTGCTACACGTGGAGTCGCATTTGGATCGAGAGGTCCGAAGTCTGTTCGTGATCGTTTGGATGGGCTTGGTGTGCGCGACATGATGTCGGTCTCGAAGGCGAAGTCATAAGCGTCTTTTGTATCATCTGCCTGGCCCTCGATGTGAAGAATCCACTCCTCGATGAAAGAGGATGATGGGACAGTGGAATTGTCGTCGATATAGAACATTTGCGTGTCGTGGTTTAATGCTGTGGTATTTGATGTAACTTTGGTTGTAGTTTGATTGTACCTTAGTAGATAAGCACTGGTAGAAAACTTGTTTATTTTGTGACGTAGCGCTGGTGTTGGCAGGGCGACGGTCGGTGCATGGCAGCCTTCCACTCGCAAGGGAGACTCCGCTAGAAATAAGGGTTTTTTTTTCTTAGTGCTTGTTTAGTACAGTTTTTAAAGTTTCTCTTTTTCTTTTACTTACAAAAATAAAAACGCGATGCGTGTCGGTCCAGAATCGTTTAAAACGTCCCTAGAACCCACGCGACATATAACTAGTCTCAAGATTATAAAAGAGGATTGTTTTTTTTTTCCTTTCCTCTTTTTTCTTAACATCTACTATCGATGATAGTGACAGAAGTGTCGGTTTTATAGCAGAGTTTTAAAGCATCCATAGAGAGAGATTGAAAAGTAAACCTCAATATTGAAAGCAAGATGCGAGTTCTTTAAAACGGCTCAAATACTACGTTACGTTGCTCGATCTCGCCTTAATTTGTCTTATCTCTCAAACAGCGCCTTTATGCAAGGGCGGGTATTAACTAACAAGCACAAGAAGAAAGTAAACATACACATGATTACCAATTTGAGAACCTTTAGAATCTCAATATTCTTTGCTAAATGAAAATTCTCCGCGAGACATTCCGTCACTCTAATAGCTGCTCGACTACTCCTAAATAACAATAGTTGATCTTTCGAACAGCCTGAGGACCACAGACCTAGGATACCTCATCTCCCTTCTAGTAAAGAGCATCCTGGCGACGAATATCATTGTAAATAATTGACTGTTATATATTATTTTATTAGGTTAATGTGTAAGGCAAAACCTGTTAAGGGCTTAAAACTATAAATAAAGAGATTATTCTTAAAGTGATAAATTTACAATTACTGCAGTAGCAATAAATACAGAAACCAAATTATTAAGCCATAATCTGACACTACAGTACCTGTATATTTTACATCTCCATCAATCAATAGGTAATCGTCATACTCTAACTCACTTGTCCTTTCATGCTTCCCTTTCACTTCTATAAGGAGTAAAAAAAAGCCGCTCATACACTGCCATTAAAACCTGCTATTATGTTTGGCAAAACCATAGTAAGGGTCTAGAGAGAACTTCAAGATAGCTAGCATGAGTAATAACTCTTGATTGTCCCGTCTTGGCCTTATACCATTCTTCGCCTGATTATTGCCAGAGTTGTTAGTAAGGTGGTCTTCTCATTCTCCTGAAAATCGAGCGGGTAATCAGAGGCGAGCCCCTCCATGTACATGGGATCTCATAAATATCCGCCATAGTCGTAGGGAAGGTGAAGCTATACCTACTCTGGATATGACATTTCACCTAAAGCTCCTCATGACATCAAGACAAGCTTTTAACTAAATTTAGCTGTTGAAAGTTGGGCTAGATAGCAGCATGCCTTGAGATCATTTCTAAATAGGAACTTAAAAGGAATGGATATTGGTCGTTCCAATGAAATTGGAACCATAACTTGCAAGTTAATTAGGAGTATGTTCTTAGTGCTTATGACTGTATTCCTGGTGTCGCACGGCTACTTCTGTAGAATCGATGGGGCAATACCATCTCTATTTAAGACCATTGCCAGTTATAGTTGTATTGTGTCTAAGAAAACCTTCAAGTGGAAATCATCATATAGGCGAATTGCAAATATGATGAATACGAGCCTGGACTATGACTATTATTGTAGACGATGCAAGAGGAAAATGACTGTTTCTTAACACCATAAGAAAACATCTTTTATCCTATCAAAACTGCCAGTTCGCTTCATCATAGATCTCATTGGTAGGTATTTCGACCTGATTAGTCTTTCTCCGCAAGTAAGTGAGGTGATTATTGCTGTTTCTGTGGATGAAAGAAAATGTGAAATAGGTTTAAGTCTGGGATATAGTGTTAGAACACCTTCAGTGAGAATAAGCTCATGATCGGCAACAGGAGTTGACGTCGAGTGTCACATGCGGCTCAAGTGGACATGAATATAGCATACACTAAACTCAAGCCAAACACTCCAGAATTACAGGTATGCAACGAGTTTAATATATAGCTTGGGCATTTCTTTGCTTCTATACAGCACGTGTTGGTACTCGGGCTTACTACTGTTGAACTAATTACGATGGTATGAACTAGAAATTCCCTGTGGGCAAGTATCGCTTCATCCCGTAACAACGCTTGGGCAAGTCTCTTACGTCGTGAGGGTGATTTTTCGCGGAGAGTAGAACTGGGTACTTAATGCAACGACTGCATAGCCTCCTTACATACTTATACGCATGTTATCCTAGGGCCCAATTGACGTCCATCAACATGTGCAACTTTGTTTGAAAGTCATGCCTAAAACTGTCAAGTTCAAATAGTTGGGGGGGGGGGGGTTCAAGTTCCATCTGGTTTTTAACCATAGCGGCCAAGGGAGCGCATATATTTAGAGCTATGAACGAATCGGATGACAACTGTCGCCACAAAACTCAATCCAGCGTTGACTTTGCGGATAGTTTGTTGTTTGATGGCATACATTCGTCTCACTATTTCGTGACAATCGATCAATATATAGAAGGTTCTAGAATATTAGATAGTTCTGAGCCAGTGGTTGCTGGTGAGTTGACTTGAAAACTATCTTTGATTGAGTCATATTCCAAAACCTCTTAGTAATAGGTCTGCCATATTTGGCCTGATTTCTCATGCTTCGTCGACATCAACGCTCCACACATACTCGACAAAGCTACAGGTCATTATAATAGAACTGCCTAATAATCATCCTCATGGTAAATGAAATAGTAGATTCAATACATAAAAGTCTAACACGGCTCTTGACGTATAAATTGATAGATGCGGAACGGTCCATGCGTTGAGGTTGGCACGTATCAGCCGTGCATTCCAATAGTTGGTCTATGGAGATAAGCTGGAAGTTGCGGTAGGTATATTATTTTAGATAGGTAGATTTGAGTAGTAACAGAACAACCGTCGTGGTAATACAAAAAGCAATATAAGAAGCCATGCCCTCGCAGTCGGGCTGGACGGTGAGGGGTCTTCCTAAGACTGCGATCAAGTGGAAGTAATATAGAATGCTAAAAAAAAAACGAAGACAGAATATGTATATGATTAACTCCAAAATCGTCTTATCAATACCATATATACCTTGTCTGTTTCTTCTCAGTCATCATTTTCCTCTCAACTCCATTTTTTTTTCCTCTGTCCTCGATACCTCCCTTATACAACTACTCACTACAAGGGCACCAAACATCATGTGGCTGACTAGTAGTAAGGGTAAGATTGACAGGCCATAAATGGTGTTAAGAGTGTGTTATGAATGCCTTGGTCTGGAAAAGGCCGAAACCGTTGCACTAGACCACAAACAAGAATTAACGAGCAGACTTTGCAAGGCGGTGGAGTTGATATGCTGGAGTTCTTTAAAGACAGTCTGCCGAATGATTATGTTACCAGTATGCATCAATTTTCTCTTGTTAACCAGGTTCCGGCTTGGACGCAGTGGACTTCAACTGTAACCATGCTGGTCACTCGTCGTGGAGGCGTTGGCATATCGAAAGTAATGAGACTTCTGAGGTCGATTCATCAGCGTGGGACTTGGACTCCATTCTACTATGCCATGAGAGCATAGACACTATCTTGTGTCTATGCTCTTAATATATGTTTATTTATGATTAATGCTCTCAGCATAGCAATCACCTAGTAATCAAGTGCTTCTATGGCAAGCTATCATATGTAAATGCCACATGTGGTGTTTTCATATGAAAGAACAGACACGTATTGCCTGTCTCATGCGATGCATTGAACAGAAGCTGTTAAGAGACAACATCTTACCACATTACAACAAAGACAGTTAATCAATTACATATGCAATAAGTGCTGCGTTGATGGACGATCCTGGTTTGTAGCATGATTCACAACTCAGTCCTTGTGGGATACGTCAGGCTCACTACGCCCCCATGACCCAGCTAGCCTGACTCAAAATTTCCCTATTTATACCACTGCTCCTAATATAAACATAAAGAATACAAGTAGTGCTACCAAACCCTCCTTGGACTCAATCCAGCAAGCGAATTTGCTCATTCCACAAGCTTTTGACGCCATTAGTCATGTTCAGGTCAAGTTGCTGCTTAGAAGAGTATGGTCTGCTCCTATCAAAGAACCACGTAGCGGACCTGACGGTTGATGTGAGAGTGGTGTAATATCCAAGCACCCTGCTCTTTATCAGTTAGGTTCATTAAGGGATAAATCTGGGAACAGTTTCTCAAACTGTATTTCACGTCATTAGTTTATGGATTTTGGAGAGAATACCAAGGCGGCTCTCGTGCTTCACTATAAGGCCCCTTTTAGTCACGAGGCTGCTTCATTGTTTCACTTCTGGTATGGTGTCTCTTTGGTCCAGTTATCGTACAGGCTGCTATGCTGTATGTAATCGAGTAACCTACAGTCGTAGTGCTCAAATGTCTCATGGGTATTTCTGGAGGACAGCATTCGCAATAGAGCATATTCCATATTCTCAGATGGTTGCTGGGCCTTGGAGCTCTGAAAGACCTCCCATATAGTGCGCTCATAGTAGCAGGTCTCGTACTCGCTATAGCTCACATGCGACATGGAATATGAACATTCATCCTGTCCACGTACTTGTTGAACAATTGCCGAGTATAGCAATTTCTTCTGGCTAGTGTGTTACTTGTTTCTTATATCGATATTGATAGGTGCTTTGTCTTAGCAATCATGACGGTCTATTCTCTTATCTGCACAGCATCTAGTGCGTACTATCCATAATTGACATCAGGTGACTGCTAGGGGATGGTTTATGTAATATACACAGTAAGCAACAGCTTCCAGAGCAAAGTGTCTTAAGTAAGTACTTATATGATACACGTTAACCTTGCTTAGAATTAAATCTTAAAGACAGGCAAGAAAGCTGCTCTATAGCTAATGGGTTGGATCCCGGTATAAAGATGAAACAATCTCAGCGAAGGAAGAGGAAAGAAAGCTGATAACTAAGTTACTTGTGAAATGTTAAAAATGGAGATGCATCACCAATCCAACTTAGCTACACTGAACACTGGTTGTCCATGTGTCAATATCGGCTGCCACGACTGGCTTCTAACAGGCAAACAGTAACAATCGTCCTCGCAGTTTAATAAACCGCGATTCTACACAATTGGTGGCGTATAAAAGGTAGATCTAGAGGGCTTGATAGGTCAGCTAATCTTTCCATCCATAAGACTTTGAGAAGTTGACAGTGAAAAATATGGTCGTATTCAATTTCTGTAGGAATTCCAGGTATTTCCTCCATTTGTCCCTTATTGCGTTGCTGTATAATCTTAGTAGCCCTCTCTCATATTGTCTACGTTTCCATACCATCTGGTATCACGTTCATTTCGCATTGGCTACCAACGAATCTATCACAGCTGCGTCTTTCCACAACGCAGAACCTATGATGGGGAAGATGGGTTTGTTTCATGACTTGAAAGAGTTCACCTATGCTACCAGTTCAATTCGCTTGAAAGGAATTTGTACCTTATACAGCTCCCGGTCCAGACCTGAGTGGTGAGAACCTGGAACTTTGAAAGGTAATCGTCGTAGGTGTTATTCTTTTGCTTTCTTTGATAGTTGAGCTGAACGAAGGGGAACGGAGAAGATGGCCGGCATCCAAGGGATGGATTATGGTTACAGCCCGAAATGAACTCCAACTTATCAACATACTCTACTCTACCTTTTCTCCATTTATACAAAGGATCTCAAAGGTCATGAGCGATGCATGTCACTTCGCTAATATTTAGCACATACAACAGTACAAACTCCTACACGTTATTTACATGTCCAGAAACAAGCATCCAGAGTTAAGCGAGCAGTAGTTGTAGCTGTCATCTCTCTATTCATTTACCAGACATGCGTCAATGTGGTGAAAGAATCATGATAGTCAGTATTGGAGAAGACCTGCCGGTTATTGTTCCATCCCAGTTTTCTGCAACGTTTAGTCTAAGTCAGTTCCATGATCGCTATTATCGTTGGTGTATTGCCCTCATTTGAAGCTGCCAGATAGTATGCATGTAATTATATGTGTAGTTAAGATTTTATTCGACTGCAACTCCACAGAGTTCTCATTGCACCCATCCGCTCGCAAGCTGTGGCCCATTAATCAGTTTAAACGTCATTAATGGACTTCAATCTCAACCCGAAAACTCTTGCATCGCTGTATTAGACTGGTAGTTGGGGCCAGTTCGCCTGCTAACTCTTTTATTAATTTCCCCGTCAAGTTCTAAGGAAATGATATAACCTTAGGTTATCACTCCATCGTCCTTATTATGTCGGCTTTTTGCAAAAGCCATGTAAGATCTATTTTAGATTCTTGTATTCCGTCGTGAATTCGTGCGAATCTATATGCTAAGTTACTAACTCGTCAGTAGTCAGAATTTATAATTATGTTTAGAGGTTGACCTCGCCCATACATTGAAGCACGGTCCGGGAATTCTTCAATCAGTTCTCCTTTAAATTTGCAGTCTTTGCCTCGGTCGAATGAGTAGTAACTATCCGTTCAATTTTGGGAATTTCTACTTCAGTAGCCAGGTTTATAAGCAAATCTCATAATTACAGAGTAATTAAAATAGGCTAAAGTAAGGTCTCTGTAGGGTAGTGAAGCGAGGACTAAGAGACAGCATTGTAAAATTGGAAGAGATAAGGAACAGCTTCTTCAATACTCTCATGGGCTTAGCAGTGAGCCATATCTCAAGTTAATCAAAACTCTTCTTGACAGTAAGCAGGAATAAACTATTTCAAGATCTCTAGACCTCATATTTAACCATGGCCCTCTCTATTTGTAAAAACTTTCATGTCTGAATACGACTTCAACTTCGGCGTACACAACTTTGTACTTCTCATCATAAAACCTACCAACTTTTCATTTCAAAGCTATCAGATCTACAGTTACTGCCTTGCCAGTGACTGCATGACACTGCATGACTACAGGTACCACGTAAAAGCGCTTACCGTCCTGACTCATTCCATAGACAACCAACCTTCCGTTGCATTTATTTTTCCTAAAGTACGTTTCGTGTCAGATGGAGTCTCTATTCTGTAGAAAGCATTTTATTTCTATTTTCAACTTTATATCCTAGTTTTAAGCTCTCGTTGCTCTTCTTGCATAGCTGCCATGCTCGTCCTTGCCTGCCCTTGCTAAAGTTTTGCTTCGTCCTACTTGCTATCTTCGATCCCTAATAGCAGTCTGTGTCTCAAGAGTTCCCGATCTCAGGTCCTCAGTTTCACAGGTAATATCGAAGCTGGGGAACGATTAATTAATCTGCGCTTTGGAAGAGTTTATAACCTTTAGTTATAATTTTAACGCATTACAGTAATTTCGTCTTTCCTGGGCATATATGCGCGCATGTGAGCACTGAGACCACTGAGCCACGACATAGACGCGCGCCGATTGCATCCCCAATACGGTTATATCACTTCATAGAATGTCAGGTTGCAGTAACGGCTGGCTGAGCTGACTGCTACGTAGTTGTCTGAATAAAACTTTGTTATTTCGCCAGAGTCAGAATGATGTGGCATAGTGCCGACTATCTGAGAGAGCATCACAATAAGTTAACCCGCTTTCTATTGCCCATGCCTAACTATCTCCGCCAAACTATCCAGAGCTTGTTACTATACTATATCACAGGCACTTACAGGCGGTTCTTTCAATTTTAAGGCCTTACTTATCTATTCTGGCTTGATTAGTTAATTCTTGTATTATTTCTCCCGCGCCTTAACCACCAACCGCTTCTATGTCATCCCAACTAAGCCGTGGCAACGGCCTTGTGATGTAGATAGACATGACCCTGAGACTGAATATAGTCGTTTTCAATGGACAGAGCAGCGACGCCTCAGCTCAATAAGGGGCATCAAATCCTTGTTTCACTGAGCATCGACCGTCTGCGAGAGACAGTGACGGTTGACACTCAGGCATCTTATGAGCATATAAGCATAAGACTTTATTCATTTATTTACTCATTATTAACCCACAATCTTCTTCAAAGCTTTAAATAAACTACAAATGGTGCGCCGCCTAGAGAATCACACTCACTCCGTCTTGCGAGCCTCTTGGTTTTGATTTCTCCAGACAATATTCTCAAGCTACCAATAGCAAAGGCTTGCGCACTTCTCACTCAACGGTCCCGAACGCCTCGCCATTTAAACTAGTTCCAATTTGACTTCACCATTTCACCCAAAGTCAAGCATCGTCATGGCCATGGTTATGAGGATACTGACAAGTCGTCGATCACGCGAACAACACTCCACTTCCAGAGACATCCATCTCAACGCTTGCACCGGCTACCAAGCTGAGTTAAACACCCGTGGCTTCTGTTAGTACTCGCCTCGAGTTCTATGAACCGGGGTGCTGAAAGCCCCAATCTTGCCGCGATCCTCTAGCTAGAGTGACCGCAGCAGCCCCTGTTTTTCTTAACGCGCCCTCGCGACTTACCGGTGTGGGCACTCAGGAAGACGGCGGTATATACAAAATGCTGCCATTATCCTTCGCCCTACCAGAAGATATAAGACACAAGCAGAAACCAAAATTGACACAGTTTTGCATAGTGTTCTCCCGTGGTGGGTTGCTGGTGATAATTTCAAGCTATATCTAAGTATAATACTCGGCTGTATCCCAGAAGTCTAGAAGTTTATATGTCTTCCGTGATCATTCCATTAAGCCTAGATATAGTAGATCATGGGTGACTAGAGGACAAATCATCCCTTACGACCATCCCATGGTGAGTCAACAGGTGAATGCTCAAGAGAATTTGTATCATATGATACTTGGAGGAATTGGTAAACCAGGCTGTGGCAGTACAGCAACTGTTCTGTATATCATATTGCCAGGACTGAGGTGAACCACACAGTTTTATAAGAACCTTGCTCACAAGCCGCAGTCGCTCTTGGTTATATAGCGACGAATCCGGCATCGAAGGCATCGCTGGGGGTCAATTCGCTCATGTCACGCTTGCAGCTGAGGCAGAAGATAACAAGCACCTGTCTCTAGGTGCCTCAGAACAAACCCTTATATTGGCTGCGACAGTTCAAACCTGATCTGACAAGATTATCATATATATCCATCTCCATAATAAAGTATACCTACCTGGCAGTGCTTTCAGGTCAGGAGGCGATAAATGGGTCAGAGGGTTCTGTGTCGTGAGGTAGCTAGTCTCAGTACGTGGGTGGTACTGATTGGCGGTAGTCCTATTCTTGGATATGCCCAGTTATGAATCACGCAGGTTATAATATACTCTTGTTCATCTTTGCAGCTGAATCGGTAGAGACAACAGCCTAATCGTTTCCGAGAAGTAGGTCGAGTGATAGTCCACCAAGGCCGATACTAGGATCCTGCAACAGTCTAGTGGAAGCCTCTCCAGACTGCTGCCAGTTCCGGTTAGCAAATCTTCATAGCCAAATGGGATCCTCAAGGCCAGTCATTTCACAAAACCAGAGGGCCTGGAATTTATCAGTAAACTTCCTTTGCACGTTTTGAAAACGCACTCATAGGAGGGTCCTGTTACAGTCAAGCAAAAGTGCTGGATCGACAACCTAAGTGTCCTTCAATAGTATAATGCCCCCTAGTTTGCAGACTTTTGCACTTGTCCAAGTAGCCGCCTTCTCACTAGAGCCTTGGTCGATTTATATATACACAGGCGCCGGCCTTGTATTCTATTCCTTCTTCTTCGTCTCCCAAGGCCTACTCTAACAAAATAGATATTTGCGACGGCGAGCATCCATATATCACTTTATGTAGGTATTATAGAAGTTATCTACTTGTGATATGGCAGGGTTTATATTCGACGGCCGGCCTTAATATGACACGACCTTCTATCATTACGAAGATGGTTCGTAGTTCCAGCGCACCACCCTAAAGAGCCCATCGCGAGCTTTCCGTCGTCGACTCAACCCTCATTCAGGCCAGAATAATACCATCTCCATGTCTCTATATATCATTAGAATTACTGCTTTCTATCTCCAAGATATCAGATGTAAGATATTCCTCGGCGCTGATGCAACTGGGATAGCTCCTTTCTTTGCTCTGCTACCCGTCTACTTTGCCTCGTTCGGTCAACTGCCAATTAGCGAGGCTGCTTATCATGAGAATGATAACATCTCACTACAAAAGCTCTTCCATCTCCTGCCCAGCTAATACCGTCGACCAAGGAAGACGGGGCGGGACCGCAGCCGCTTGCTGGACAGATTATGCGCACTATGAGGCGGGATAGTGTCACCGATAATGACACAGCGCTAGCTGAAGTAGCTCCCAAGCGTTAGAGAGCGTTAAAACAAGACGGCAGTTCTGCTACTGGATCCAACCCCCATTATATCTGGCTTGGAAGCCATATAATGACTGACCGGGGCTTGCAATAACGCTCGGGGCCTTGATCTGGCGACGGGAACTCGACTGACACGGAAATTCCGGACCTAAGCGAGGCTGATACCGCCGCTATCTTCTTAAGGATCCTCCGTGAGGGGCCGCCTAGGCACTGACCTGGAACTGCCTACAGACATGAGTGACACGATGGTGATGAGACATGTGTGATATTAACACTCGGAGTAACCATGTGACTTCTTGCTCTTGTTCCGCTCCAAGGGCATGGTAGTGGTCAGTCGAGGAGTAAAGGTAAGACTTGCAGGTAGCATACCGTGGTCCGTTTCGTAAGTACAGGAAATATAGCACCGTGGCCCGAGCTGAAAGCTGTGAAGTCATTGTGGAGTGTTGGGCAAGTAAAACAGAGTTGAGGATCGAGCCATACGTACAGTCTCCCGTTCAAGGCCGCCAACTGTCCTTACAGGCGTATTGACTTGCCACCTAATATCGTAATAGCTCTCGGTGTAGTTTCAAGGCTGAGTTCTGTTGGTTTGTGATGTATGATATACCAGGGAGCAGTCTTATCATTCAGTAAGTCACGTCTAACCTAAAGACGTAGTGCTACTATGAAACACTTCACACGTGATTATGGGAAGGGTTTATGACCATTCGTTTCTCACTCAACCTAACAAGTATGAAGGGGACTGTATGCAGTAGCTTGACAGGCAGTATAGCCTTCCCTAAGCTCAACCAGGTAAGTCGCTTTCTGGCTTATGTACATCCCTATTACCAATGACAGAGATGTTTACTTTGATATAAAGAGCCATCTGTGTCATGTCTGTGAAGCACTGGTGCTAAAGGTGTCCCCAGCCGACAAAGGATTTGTAGCTAGCTGGGCACTTGCTTTATGCGTCTAAGGACAGCGCAAACAGTCCCGGCTTAACAGGTCGGGGGACAATGCAATTTAGCCAGCACACTTTAGCATCTACTTGGTGGTGCAACATCCATTTTATTATGTGGTGTTCTGTCCTGTCCTACCTCAGAACTCATATACATCTCCGGCCGGTTATTGATATGATGCTCTATGCATGGAGCATGACTTACGTCCCATCCAGCGAACTCAATTATCCTCGCCATCTAGAGCATATACAGTAGATCAAGAGATTGTTTAAGTAGTCAGATACTCACGCGAACACAAGTCTTATCCCGCACCTCCCGGCTCTTTTTTTCCCATCGCATGCGACATGGCCTGATCTTTTCAGCCGGATGTTAGACGGGAACCTACCTAGTCCATTGGGCTCCAAGTTCTCATGTGGATGTCAGATCAAGTTCTAACAGCAGTCATGGCATCAACCTACACGGGCTCTGCAAGCCTTATACCTTATTCTTTTTCAAGTGGTCTCTATTCTGATTATCTCTAATCTCATACCTCTCCCTTTCTCCCCTTTCCCCCTCTCCCGTCTCTTCTTCTTATTCTTCCTCCGCCATTTTCATCCGCTATTACGTGGTGTCACATTCAACCTCCCCTGCAAGGTAACAAAAGATAGCACGAAATGTTACAGGGACTAGAGACCGGGTGATAATCAATATTTCTTACCTTTTATGGACAGTGTTTCAATCATCTGCCAATCTGATCCATTCCCTGGTCAAGCAGAAGATTGCCAATGCTTGACATATCCTTCCGTTATTAGGACCGGAGAAAAGCACTAACCATCACATAAGGAGAGAAGAGAAGGGTCAGGGTCTGGGAAAGGCTCTATACAGTCACGCGTGAGTTCCTCTATCTCATCAACTACCTGGGATTCCATCTTTCCTGTGGCTCTTAAGGGCGTCTCATCGGAATCAGTTTCTCCCAAAGCTTCTTGGTCATCCCATCGCCTCTCCATTGCGAGGAGTGGCTTGCGTAGCAAACAACTAAATGTGAGGGATACTGTCCTGGTATGGAGATCCGTGAGTTCCCGTTCACAGCAAAGACTGTGTGGTATGGCGACTGCATAATTAAGCCTCCAGCATCTCTGTTCCTACTAATGGATTAACAAGGTCGATTACCCTTTCTTTTGGACCAAGGCATGCTCATCTTCAGACAAAGATATATGAGACAGAGAAATATCGCAGGGTAGAAGCATGAGTGTCTGCATACGTTCTATCTAGTACCGACCAAACAACATCGTCCACTTCCAGTCAGCCCGACTCACAGCAATTACGGACTTGGTGATGGAGGCTCCTCTTCTCTGCTCCAACCAAGTCCATCCATATCCATGGAACAGCTCATCAAGTCGCCAAGATCATGTATGCCACATTCAGCATGACTCTATTGAGTCTGGCAAGTCACAATCCTGCGATAGCGAACCTTGAACAAGCAATAGTTGCCTTCCACGGGGCCCCTCTGTTGCATGGGCATAATAGCTTGGATTCTTTGAACTAATGACACCAGGTCTTTTGTTGATCTTCGCATGTGAAGAATGGTCAGAGCTTAAGGTAGTTAGGTTTCATGACTAGGCAATACTTCCTGGTTCACTTCTATAAGGTGCTTTGTCTAATTGGTTACACTCCTTGATTGCCGTTTAAACATACAAAGGACTTAGATATGTTATTGTTAATCAACATTGTTTCTTTGTTCGATCGACTACCAACGAAACCACCAAAAGGCAGCGAAGAATGAAGAACTGCTACCTCAGTCTATCATCCAAGTACAAATTCCATCGACACCGCACCTCTCGAAACGCCACGACAAGACATCATTACATCCAGGCCGTGTATCACATCTGACCCAAACTACATGCTTCATTCAACCTCCAGAAACAACCATGAGACTCCTACCTCCAACCTCGCGCCTCTGCGCCTTACTCGCTGTTCCCTTGGCTATTATTGCCTTGATCCGAGCATGGCAGAGCAGCCCTCAAGAGATTCCCGCCACTGACCTGGTCATTGTCAAGAGCGCCGTCACCTCAAACATGACGGAACCTCTTCGCAAGATATGCTGGTTTCATTATCGCATGTACACCTACGACCCCCAGTACGAGCCACAGACGTTATTCGAGGTTCTCGGTCTGAATGACGCGACCCCGCCCTTTGATGATACCAAATGGCTCCGCATCGGCAGCTTGAAGCGGATCCAGGCCAAAGAAAAGATTATCACCCAGTGGTCTCTCGTACGGTATCAAGTAGGCGTCCAGAAACAGTTCGAAGGGACAGGCCAACCAGGTCACACGGAGGAATACGGATTTATCGATATCGCTGCTGCCATCATGCTGGACAACCACATGATGAAGACATACATGACAACCGTTATGCCAAAGGTGAGGGGCAAGAGGGGTGATGATCGGCTGAAAAGGTTGATAGAAGTGTGCAAGGAGGAATGGAGAGTACCGCCGACTTTCACGGAGGAAACTGAGATGTAGATCGTTTATAAGAATAGTCATGGGACTGTGTAGTGTCATATTCCAAGTCAAGTACGTTGTGTTCAACAACTACAAGCTCCCCTCAAGTCGTTCTGGGGCCTGCTAAGTCTTAGAGTAGCTGGTAAACCCAATCGAGTTTTCATTCTATGTACTACCAGGCTCACCCACATATGGGCTCGGTGTTGTTCTCTGTAGATCTACACTTCACCAAGGACTTACATGAAGAGTCATTTATTAGAAGGTGGTTTACTGTGACTGGTATCCTGGCAGATAACCCACGTTAAACCCTTTCTCTCAAGAAAATAGCCCGAAGCTTCATTGCCTATGAGTCAAGGTTGCGTATGGAGCTTCACTTCCGATGGTCTGGCCTGTTAATGTCAATAGAGTGACAAAGCAAACAGCCAAATAATTCACAGCTCATGCGAAAAAGAACACACACGAACAAATTGAAGGCCAAACATGTGACATGGCTGGCAGCCCTGCACAAACACATGCCCAACAAAGAGGTCCATGACAGTCTCCCAATCGTGGTCAGTCCCATACAAGGTCAACATGTTTCCCTCGACAATATCACCCTTTCCTCCTCCATCCCGAAATGCCCTCCGATCGCGTCACCAGGAGTCAAGCCAAACCCAAGACCACCATCCGCTTTATGACCCCCGAAGAGGTCGCCAAAGCCAAGATGCCCAGCAAGAAGAACCCCAACGACATGACCATCGCGTTGCGCCAGATGCAGCGCCTCTACAACTCCCTCAAGAGCGCCAAGCCCGTGGAGCTGTCCCCCGGGGTGGACAAGGCCGGAATCGTGGCATGCATCGAAGCCGACGACAAGTCCGTCCTCAAAACCGCGCAGAGAGTGGCGCCCCTGAAGGATCAGGATGGCAAGGTTATTAAGGATGACGTTTCCATCAGGGAGAACTGGCTCAAGACTCCCAGAAGTTTTATTAATACTTGGCCTTCTCTCAAGAGATGGGCGGCTGATTGTGAGGAGTCAACGAGCAAACCGGCCGTGAGCGCTGAGTCTGTGGCTACTACTGCCAAAGAGTCTCCGGGTTCTGGCAATGCCATCGAAGGCAGAAGTCCCGGTGATGGTGATGCTACTACTACCTCCCAGTCGACCAGTGTACGTACAAACTTCTCACGTCAAGCTTCAACTAATATTTCTCAGTCCGCCCCCGTACCCGACTTTCGATATCCCCTCATCACGGCGTTGGCCACGGCAAATCCAGCAGAGTCTAGGGTCCGAGACGAGAGAGAGCGGGCACAGGCATTTTACACTTGGTGGAGGAACAGGCATATGGAGCGATATGGCCGTGGGAGTCGTCGGTCGGGTTACAAGGCGCCGTGATGAGATTGAATGATAGCAAGCCATGGTTAATGTCTGCATACTGTATCTCACTTATTTTTATTTTTCCTTTGACTTAGTCTTTGTCAGGCTGGTGTTCATTAATCTTTTATTTTGTTTATGATGATCATGTGGTTTTGTTTAGGATGAGAGACAATATTCATGTTGAATATGTATTTTGATCAACGTTGTTGCTCGTCTCAGAACCCTTGCACTATTCACCACTACTCTTATCAATAACTCCCTTTTAATGTCTTATCCCGACACCTGTATTCAATTGTAGAAAGTCTCTGTTCTGCAGTCACTGTTTGTTATGCCATGGCCCTTATCCCTTCACCTCGGTCACTCCACCACCTACCTTTCTTGCTTGTCTCTGTTGCTGCCTTAACAGTGCTGATTATATACAGCCCTGCAACAACTCACGTTACGTTGTTCACATACTTTCCACCAGAATCTGTTCTCCCCAAGAGCTCTTCGGCTATCCTCCACCATTCGCCCATCCCTACTCCCACAACCATACCTCACCATGGACTTCAACACCGATAACATCTGGGGTGTTGGCCCTGAACATGGAACAATTCATTCTTCAAGCCATGGCAGCTCTTCATTCTCCATGCAGCAATCACAGGCAGATTCTGGACCTCGGAATCTCTCTTCGCCAACACTTCCCGTCCCCCAGTCTCACAGTACACAACCACCGCCCAAGACCCCATCTTTTGCTCCATGCGACGACAAACACACAGGTGAGAGCTGTCTTGACACTTTCTTCTCCGGAGTGAAACTTGCAGCTCGTCTTCTTGCACTTGCCCTCTTCAACCGCTACGTACTCCAACTCATAGGCTTTCTCTCTGCTATTGTATTTGCTTGCACCTTCATCTACGCTCTTGTCCTCCGCACTCCCTTGTCCGTGGCCAGTACGATAGCAGATAAAGTACCTAGTTTTGGATCCTTGGCTGGTGATACGAGCGCTACACCCTTCATCCCCGCACAGTCCCAGCGCCTCAACACCCATTTGCAGATCCGGTCCCCAATCCCTCAGTGGGAGCTTGATGGGCTTTGCCGTGCCATAGGAGAGCTTCAGGACAAACTTGTGGAACAATTACCTTACGATTCATTACTGCTGCAGGAGAATCTAAAAGTGTCCCACGCCGTTGTTGACAGCATTCGCAGTCTCAATCAACATTTTTTTGTCGACATGACCACAAATAGTAACAGATACTACAAAGATCTCGAGATGCTCTCGATGGCGATGCAGACGTTTATTCGACAGGAAGAGAAACGAGAGCATTCATGGCTGGCGTGGTTCAGCGGCCCCAACTGGAAAGAAGCCGCTCAACTACGTAGCAGACTGGCCAACATACTTGATAGTAGCATACTTGCACGCAAAAAAGAACTAAAATCGGTGAAAGTGGCCGATGATGAAGCTTCAACCGAGAGCCCCAAGATGAAGCAGCAGCCTGAAGACACGACACTGAAGGACACTCTATCATTGCTGGATGAGACCAACTGGGATGTTGTGGAACTCAAGAGTCTGGCAGCCACTACCTCACTTCACAAGACGTCGGTCAACAGTCGTTTGGACTTGGTTGGGGGTGGAATCAATAAGGTATTTTCTCCCCTAAGTCTCTCCCTTCGCATCCAAGTCATTTGTCATGCGCTCTCAGATTATAATCCTACTAACATTCAAATAGTTCATCAATGATATCAAGGAGCTACAGGAAACAATCATTATGATAACCATGGAAAACATCACACCTGTAGCATTCATGAAAGACCTCAAGCGTCAAGTCAACGCGGCCATGGAACTTTACATTGCATTCTCGCAGTTATCAGAAGAGTCCTTCTGCCAGTCAAAGGTTTGCACAGCTAGTTAGGTAGAGCAAACTTGTCATCGTGTTTTCCCATAGTTAACTGTGAATCGACCGTAGAATAGCATTCCATCATTTCATTGTGATGTTTGTCACCTCATTCGTCTATTTACAGCCGATTGATCAAGTCAAGGCAGCTGTCGTGTATGCATGTCTGCATAGATTTTCGAACAAAGAGGTTTAGCCAGGTAACTATGCGAGATAGCAAACATCTCTGCGAATCAAAGCCTCTATTTGTGGGAGATTAATACATCAACTTCTTCACTTACATACAGGCTGGTGCTGTTCGTTGATTGCTATACATTTCATCCAGAGAAGACTTCGCCAGGTCAAAGAACTACTTATGCTTCACCTTCTCACATTTACAGATACTCAGCAATGCCTTGTTCTTTGCCTTGCCTCTTTGTATGATTGATTCATCCAGGTCATCTACAACTCGTGATTCTGATCTTTTAAATACTGCTACCCAGTTCCACAACAGCCTTGATACTTCTTCATCCTCTTCTCGTCATCGTTTTGGCCTATTTTGGTCCTGTATTCTTCTACCCACGTCCTATTCATACATATTTCGCCATGGATCTCATGATAAATGACGATATTGATATGATGGATCTGGATGCCATTGTTCCATCTCAAGGCGAGATTGACGATGTAGTCGCAAGTAGAACAGCGACAAAGGTCACGGATTCGTCTGTAAGCCATAACCTTCATATAGCAGACTCTGTATTCTAACTCTTTCAGCGTATCCGCGGTGTGTCAGTGGTTGATATCATGAAGGATAACAGTATTCGCATCAGGTATGTATATCGATAGTTGATTTCCTGCTGCTTCATACAAGTATCATTGCTAACCTTGGCTGATTTTGAGGTGGGAACCGCGTGACAAGATCATCTTCGCCTCGCACTGCGCAAAGTACGAGCTTCACCTTGGCAACTGCGATGTCCTATTCATCGACGAACTTTTGGACAGGCTCGACTTGAACAAGTACTGCAAAGATACCACATACACCGGCGTCGTCCTCCGGAAGCTCAAGTCTGCGATGCAGCACTGCCTCAAATCGCTGCACGATGAAGGACACGTCGAGATTACCATGCGTAAGCCGTACAAGGCTAAGTGGAAAGACTACACTGCCGCGTGGGGAGACGAAAGTTGGGATGGTGACAAGTCGCCCGGCGCAGGTGACACCGACACCGACAGCCATGACGCTATGGATTGGGCAGCTCCTGATGACGAAGAAGGCCTCCATAATCTTCCGGAGCCACCTCGATCGCCACCTTCCCCGCGTCCTCGTTCCCCTTTGCCCATCAGTCGTTCCCAGTCTGGAAGTCATCTTGGCCAAGCACGACCTCAGAACCAGGTTGCCAATCCAGCCACATTGCAGAACGGCCTCGGAGCAAGTATCTGGAACAACCGACAGGGACAAGTCAACCGACAGGAGCAAGTACCGCCAGCCAATGTTGGCCGAGGGCCTTCAGAAAGACAGCTTCAGTTGCCTCGGGATTCTCGTTTGGTTCCAAACCGGAATCAACAGACACCAATCCAAGACAATCGTCAACCCTTGATGCCGAAACCTATTCGCCAGTCCATTGTCCTTGACCACGACCCTCCAGCGTCTCGTGAAGTGCGGACCTCCACTGTTGACATCCATGGATGGCAATTACAGACGGCTAGAAGTACACCAGTTGCCATGTCAGAATGGGATGACTTACAGCCCTCCGATTCTGCTTCTCACGTCGGCACACGGCCTAAACCGCGAAGGATACTTGCGCTGCAAGGAGAGTCTAGAAATGAATTGCCACAGAAGATGTCCCTGTCGAACATGTATAGGTCTTCCACGACATCAAAACGCACTACTACTTCTACACCTCTTTTTTCAGCAAAGGTCAACCCGGCTCCACCAGGGAATCATGATCTTATCGACCTGACAGCTCCTGGTCACTTGCAGAGGGTGTCCCCAACAACGTTACACAACAGTCAACGCTGCGAGCCCGCCAGAGATTTAATGCTGTCCGAGATGATGGTGTCACTAGACCAGATCAGGGATTGCGTTCTAAAGGCAACAAAGCTCCCGGGAAACAGACCTTATCCTGTTGAAACTCTCAGATCGATCCAGAACATGACTAGTCTCGCCTGGGCTATCTTTCTCGTGAGACAGTGGAGGGACGCTGCAGAAAAAATGCCAGTAGATGCGATGAGACAGAAACTGGATAGAAGGATAAGACACGATCATCCTTTTAGCACATTCTCGCAGATGATAAAGAGAATTACAAGGGAGTAGAAGTTGAGGATCAGGTGTTGGGGAATTGAAGAATTATAACCAGTCTGGAGCAACATGGAGATAGTGTGATGATAAGCTGATAGGAAAGAGGAAATAATACGTTACTTAAATTCGAACTTATGAACTTTCAGTCTTTGTGATAATCGGATGTGTTTTTCTATCAATTCGCAAAGTTGAAGCAATTACCATCACCTATTAGTCGGCTATGTTGTTTATATGGCGGAGTAGGAATAAGGATTCACGCAGGGCGCTTCAACCAATAACACCTCGTTTAGTAGTCAATCCAGTCAATCCAGTCAATCCAGTCAATCCAGTCAATCTAGTCAATTCAGTTACTGTATTAGCTCGCAGTCCCCAGTTACAGCTGTACCACCAAAACTATATCTCCTATTCCTCCAACCTCATCTGTCTGTATATCTGCTTAGCCAAGAAATCCATGTATGCGTCTTCACGCTTCTCGTCTCCCGTCGCATCCATGCTCTCCAAAACAGGTGGACTGGCTCTGAAGCCTGTCTGACTGAAAACCTCTCGCTGGGAACGCTGTACAGAGCTCGATTCAATGTCCACGGCCATCAGCAGCCTGTTGTCTGTTTGTTGGCCCTCAGCGGTTGTTCCAGAGACATCCTGTCTCTGAGCTTCAATCTTGACTGCTGCAGACTGGACCTGAAGAAAGGGATTCTCGCGACCCTGTTCAGTCGCCCGAGTGATTCTTTTCTCGATGTACCTGACCTGAGTAACAAACTTACTCAAGAGGATCCTTCCGAGAGCATCCCGCTTGAAGTCAAGACCACACCGCTTTGCGAGAGCGGTTGGTCCAAAAGGTGCGCTTTGCTGCTGGCCCGTCATGATGGAGGCTAGTTCGGCTTGGGTCGATTTGCAGAGGAAGAGACGAAAGCGTTGTCTATTCTTGAGCTTGGCTGCGTAGTATGCGCGAGGTTGGCCGCAGAGGGTGCCGGGATTGTGTCGGCACATGATTGACAATTAAGGGAGTAGAATGAGGTATCCAAGACTCAAGATTTATCTGTCTAGTTATGGAGATTTGGTGTATGAAGCGTTAAGCATTACCTCCGTCTGGAACCGGTTGTGTGAGACATCCTATATAAGGATTTTGATATTGAGTCATGGTCACTGGGGATAGGTCCGTTTCGATCTTGGGGAATCTGTTGGCACTTCTGTCAAACATGTCACAAATTCAAGTGACGTTGCTGCAAACAACAAACACTCACATCCTACAGCATTCTAGCACACACGAGCTTAGATTTCAGGCAGAAGTCTTCATATACTGCTATGCAAAACATAGTGTCTCTTTATTCACATATGCGCTATTGACAGGTCACGGCGGGAAGTCTTGCGTTTGCTTAAGATAAGGAGAAACGTACATTCAACTGATAATGTATTCTGTCACGCTACCAAACATCAAGTGAATCAACAACGACATGCCATAGCATTAACATGACGGTAGACAGCTTACAAGGCTATCACTTTCATTCCGTTGCCTGCATGCGCGTGGGGGTTATGTCAAAGAACCTCTTAACCGACATCCTTGCTGATGAGCCGACCTGTTACAGAACTGTTCCTCGCTGTGAATGCTGGAGGGGAATTTTTTGATTGCACGGCATTGTCTTGTATCAAGTTGCCTGCTGCAGTGTTGACTGGATTGCCCAAATTGAATGTCCACCATCCAAAGTGACTACTAGTGAGCTACGTCCTTCAACTCCAATATCCTGCTGACGCTGACGAAATCTCATGTTTCATGACATTGTACCTCCTTGTCTCTCCAGCTTCGTGTCCTGACCACTATGGTCTCACTCTCTGAGTATCTCGCTCCTACGAGCCTCGCTCCTGCGAGCACAGGTGGCGGTTATGACGGCTCTCATGAGCTTCAGCAAAAGGCTTCTGCTCTCTGCTATCTTGTCTCCCCTCAACGTCCTGCTATCAGCGCTTGTGGAAAGACCAGTTATGGTGGTGTAGATGGTTTGGAATTCTCTCTTACGAGACGTTGAGTTCAACAGTGGCCACGGGTATCCAGTCTTCCGCAAAATTGTTCCTCAGACATGATCACGATGAGTTGTGTTTTAAGAAGAAGTCTTTACTGGGATCAAGCCCTTGCACACTCTCAAGAGTTGTTTCATCCTACCCTTACGAGTCATCATTTCTATCCCTCTAACGAGGCATTCATTCCCTCTCCTTAGTATCATATCCAACCAAACATTCATGGCAGTATTCTATACTCTTATGAGCTGTCTCGTTCTGCCTTTTACAAGATTCGATTATTAGCTTTTATGAGCATTGCTTTATTCTCTTACGAGACACTCTGTAATAGCACTCTTATGAGTGGCCCAACTTCTCTGGCGAGTTATCCTGCTCTTAAAAGCATCTTTGTCTCTCTTATGAGTGACCTATGGCATCTCTCGTATGATGCCATTTATATCTCTCATGAGATACTTGAATGCATTATATATGCGCCCTCTAATGAGTGGTCTGACGCTCTTATGAGATTTGCATGTGGGAACCTTTCTGCAGACCTCACATGTGATCTTTATCATATTTTGCAGCTGAAATGCTAAGGGATTCTCCTGGAGATATCTAACTTGGTATGTCAACATGCCAAATCTACTTTTAAATATTCACAAAATGGCACTTATCAAGATAAAATACCAAGTGTTTTTTTTGTCTCCTCCTACTTGCCCCTGCTTTCGTTTTGTAAAAGCCCGTGTTCCTGCAGACAGTCTCGCTAGGATCCATCAATCCCTGAGCGCCCCAACATTCCGTCGAGTATCTTCTCCTCACTCTTACTTATCGCATCCCTTAAAGCGTGGATGGGTTTGCAGACTGGTTGCGTTTTCATTTCAGGCCATTGTTAACCTAGTCTGAAGTTCGAAATGAGGGTGAGACTGATAATCTGCTGACAGTTAGCATATCCTTTTTATACACAGTTCCTGCACCGCTCTGTCCTAGACACACATGGAACAAGGACAACTCACAGTATTTGCTCCTATTTTTAGATCATCGAGTTTACCAGAGGTTCAATCCTACATACAGTCAGTTTTTGGTAGGTATAATATGCAGGTATATGGGTATGGTTACAGGTGCAAGGGAGACTTAAACGTACGACTAGGGTATTATATAGGAGCGTCGACGTGGACGTGCCGTTTTGCATAATTTGGCTTCTGACATGCGAGATTTTTCGATGGCGAGCTGTATCAAGTGAGCTTTTGGGAAGTTGGGAGAAAGTTGGTGGGTAGTGTATGTGAGATGAGAATTTGCTGCTCTTGATGGTGTCAAGTTGGGAACTTCTTGGTCTTCGTAGTGATGAGTTGCATCATCTAGCCGCGGAGTGAATAATGTCGTTCCCAAACAAAGAACAAAGACTGCATTGAACTTTAGACCATGGGGTGATAGGGTTGTGGGTGAAGAGTTCTCAGGCTAGCTAGAGTGATGGATGTCTGTCCCTTGATTGCCTCTTAATTCATGTGAGGATTCTCAGCCACTACCTCATTCAGGTAGGTAGATGTTAAAGTTACTGTGGCTAGTGGATCTTGACGTGTGGCTGAAGGATTGTGGCTGGTTACTGCATCCCAAGTTCTTTGTTCACAGCATTCTAAGTATCACAAAAGGGATCTATTCCACAGTCTAGTTATTAAGTATTCTTTCTTTGTTGTTTTCTTCTTATGCCGTTCATCTCCTTCACTACAGCTTCATCATTCCATTTATCGGTGAATGATTTGGACATTATCAGATTCAGATTCATCGTTGCTAAACTAAAAAAACATGCCTGTTTACCGGGCAGATCTGCCGAATCAGCGTCGAGGGAGAGGTGCCTCTAGGGCTGGTCGGGCCCACCGTTTCATCGCGCGAAGGAGGCGGCGTCATTCGTCCACGCGTGTGGCTCCCATCGATGACAATGACAACAACCATCACCACCACGCAGACAGCATCCAACAAGTGACTGGTGAAGGCCAAGAAACAAATGGCCAACAACCAAACCCCCTCGAAGCACCTGTCCAAGACCATGGTACTCCCTCCCTGGAACGCTATGCCGACATACTCGTTCGTGTCCAACCCTCCCAAGATGATCAACCAAACCCAACCCTCACCTCTACCTTAACCGGTGTCGAATTCTCTATCCAAACTGGCCCTCAGAACGAACCCATCCCCCTCGAACTCTACGTTTCCCAGCAAAACGACCCCGACCAGGGTGAGAGGACTGCTCTCGTCCGACTCTTCTCCCCAGCGGCCGTACCGAACCGCATCCCCAAGAGGTCACTGACCGATGCCCAAGATGAGGACGGACGGCCGGCAAAACAGAGACATACCGAGGCGCGTACAGCAGGTGATGATTCTCTGAGCCGTACCTCACACGATGTGGTGCTCAGTCCCAACCCCTTGGATCCATCTCGAGGATACATGGTCGGCATGGGTGTCATTGTTGCATTCCCCCGGACGAGGAACGCAGAGCAAAGATTGCTCGCTGGGCATGCCGATCAGGTCAGCATCGGTGGCTCTGACTTGGCTTCCAGTTCTGTCAGTAGCACCGGCGACGGTGGTAGCGACAGTGACGGGAATAGCATTGACGAGCCTTCTCCGGACGCGGTCGACCGAGATAGTGTGCACGTCGGTAGGATCACAGCGCGCTTTGTTATAAAAGCCACTGCCGTAACCGTTATCGTCGTCATTGTTGTCATCAGCCTCAATGCGATTCTCGTCTTCGTTTACCCGTTGCTCCTCGCCGCTCCAATACACCGCATCTTCCATTCCCCGCCTCCTCCTGTTATGCAACCAGTGGATTGGTCTCGTGAGGCCGCTGAGATCGAGATGATGGTGGCCTCTATCCCTCGAGTGTGCATGTTGGGTGAAGTCCTCCAAGAGGCGCCTCGTTGGCGTGCCCAGCCCGGTCTTCGGCCCCCCGAGGGACCCCTGCACGATGGCTCCGACCAGCTCGTAATGCCAATGTGGGATGAACAATCTCCGCTGTACACGACATACAAGCCGTGGGAGACGAGTTCCAATGGCACATATATCCCTGAGTGTACATTCTTTTCAGAGTTGAGTGATGTATGCAACATGATGGCACATCTTTGTAACGTGACCGAGCTGACACGTACACACACAGGTTATAATTTCTGTCATGGGCGACTTGAGGAAGGTGGCAGATCATGGAGCGTATTCATTCCGCTTCACCCGAGGCGACAGCACTCAGTTCCGATGGTCAACTACCAGTAATCGCTTCCTCCCTCCACACGACGCTCTGCCGACAATACCCTCTGACATTTATGAGGGACCACAGACTACAGTCAGAGGCATGCCTCCGGTTCCTCCGGGCTTCTCCGGCCATCCTGTCCCGACCGCCCGTCCCGGACATCCCCTCGGTATCCGTCACCTTGATCCGGGCATGACGGAGCTGGCGTATAGGAGATCGGACGTCTTTATCACTCTCATTACCCAATGCCGCGAAATTGACGAGTTCATGTACCATGTGCTCCCTGCCGTCTGTGTAAGGCACGCTTCTCATATCATCATCCGACTGCGTCACCTGGAGGAGTGGGTGAGGGTAGGTGGACGTCTTTGGAAGAATCGAAAGGAGCGTCAGAAACGGCCCGTTGAGCGGTCCACGATTGACCTGTCTGATCCCACGCCCACGACGTCGAGAGATATCCCCACAGACCGGTGTATCCCCTCAGGCATATCGCCTGAATACTTGGATCGGGTACTTGAGGCGCACGAAGCAAGGCTCTCCCGTTCCCGTCAGTGGGATAGATCGCATTCATCCAAGCGTGAGTCCTCCCCTTCTCTCATCCTCTATAAAGTGTAAGCAGACAAGCTCACATCCGGTAGAAACAAAGACTCAGACGATCATACCCCTCTCCGTCGCAACCGATGTCGCTGATGCGGAAGAGTGGTCCCGCCTACAAGAGTCCAATCGTACTGCGCAAGAAGTGCTCACCATCCTCAGCGAAAGCTTCAATTATACTATTCCAGACGAGGACGAGGAGTTAAACCGGGGTCTGCGCAAGATGCTAGACTGGCAAGAACCCATCTCGAGTGCTGTCACGGTGCTCGAAGACACCATCGAGCGCATCAGACAAGTCCAGAGGGCAACCAGAGATGAGGACCTAGATGGCGGCGACTGGTATATAGCTGGACCCGCTGTTCGCAGGCTGGTCGACGCTTATACCTACCTACATGACATTGCCCTTGTGCGTGTGCGGGAGATAGAGCGGCGAGTTGGCAGAGGAGTCATGCTACTACAGGAAACGGAAAGACGCAAAGCCCAGCTGAAGCAAGACATCGAACGCTGCGTGAACCAAGGATGGAGGACCCGAGATAGCGAGGTTGGCGATCGCCTCCTGCACCTTCCAGACTTTGAGACCATGCTGTGGGACTGGATAAAGGCGAGGGCATGGCTGGATGATGAAATGAAGAACTTGTGGGAGGTGGACGAGGATCGGACTTTTCCCTTCAACGGCCGCCGCCGCGCAGAGAGGCGTGGCCCGGAGGCCAGTTTCCGTGAGGTCGTCTGGTCCCGATGGTCCATGAGGGATATGCGCCGTGATCCGGAAGGGACGGAGGCTTTTTGCTTTTTCCCTTATGTGCATGCTACTGACGAGTGGTTGAAAAACAAAGACAAGTGTGGTGATGCGAGCAGACGTCACGGGTAGATGAGGTCTGGGTTCTGAGTATGAGTTATCTTTTTTATGTTATATATCTGCCTTTTCCTACAACTCAGTTCTATGTTAATGTCGTGATTTATGTACAAGTCCCGCTTTCCATTCGTGGTTGATAATCAAGGTCGTATGTTGGTTGCTTGTGTACCCTATGGAAGCGCCAGTGTTGATTGAAGTGGAGGTACATCCTCGACATTACTGCAGGCGGCAGCAGTGATCCCCCCTATAGCTATAGTGGAGATGCCCTGTAACTCGGGTATGAGTTGACAGCCAGATCCGATTTAAGTGTCAACCCGGGTACAGTAGGTGTGGATGAAATGAAATGTTGAAGTTATTTTACATGGTATGTAGGCATCGTGCTCTATTTAGTAAGGAGATAGGAGATGTTGTGAGTCTTCTTTCTTTTCTCTTTCTCTTTCTCTTCCTCCTCGTCCTCGGTTCCTGCAATTAGAAGACGTGTCCTACGAAGCTACTTAAGAAAAGATCAGCCTCGGCGATGTTCATTTTCATTCTTATTCCAACCTTGGTAGGCTACAGTCGCTGAGCTTTACAGGCTCGCACTTGGTGAATGTTGCTAAATTGACAATCGAATAGACTTATTAAATTGAATATTGTCTCAACTTCCAAAACGAACTGCACTCCATTACACAAATCCATAGGCAGGCTATTCTCGTTTGGTTAACCGGCCAATGTTGGATGCTGCCTGGTGAATGGTGTGCAAGTACTGCAGGGTCAAGGTCGAACATCACGACCCGTAGAACAAACGCCACGCTCACCTCGAACAACCCAAACTCACTCCACCCCCTCTCAACTCCCTCCATCTTAAACCACTACCTATCATTACTCTCACTTAT
>JABGLY010000458.1:0-15410 GCA_013623525.1 Fusarium dimerum
CCCCCAAAGATAAACAAACGAACCCCTGCAAGAATACAACCTATCATACGAACCTCGTCGCTTTTTTCTTCCTCTCTTTTTTTTCCAACCAAGTTCTCGGCCTTCTGTTCGCCCCTCCGGTCCATCCTTCCGACCAGAAGTATCTTGAACAGGCCGTAACCAGCTCCTCGTCTGCTGTGTTGCGTGCCCCCTATTCTCCCGATTTTACCTCTCTCTACTTCTCTCCTCTCCTCCGACCAGGAGCTATAGAATGCCACTTGGTCTTCAGGAAAAGCTGAATCTCGTCTTCGCACCGGAATCGACGAATTCTTCACACACGTCAGCGTCAACGACGGTCTCAAGCGATTTTTCAACCTCCACTCCGGAGCATCGTCATGCCGGTTGGACGGGCCGTCGTTCGGATAGCAGCAGCACCAGAAATACCACGGGCCAAACGATGAAGGACATTGATGTAGACGCCGAGGTTGATGTTGAGGCAGAAGGGCGGCCGCCCTATCTACATGTATGATGGTGCCTATACTTCCTTTTTGCGAAAAGGGAGGAAGTTGAAGATTGAGAAAGAGTTTGGTGCTAACATAATAATAGGCCATGATTGCTGGTGGCATTGGAGGCTCAACGGGTGACATGGTTATGCATTCTCTCGATACCGTCAAGACGCGACAACAAGGCGACCCTCACATTCCCTCAAAATATACTTCATTAGGCCAGTCCTACCATACTATCTGGAGACAAGAGGGCATTCGAAGGGGTCTTTATGGAGGATGGCTCCCCGCACTTGGCGGCTCGTTCCCCGGCACTGTTATGTTCTTCGGCACATACGAATGGAGCAAGCGATTCTTGATTGACAACGGCCTCCAACAGCATCTCGCATATCTGTCAGCAGGTAAGACACGACATCGGCTACTCGACCTCGAATTGTTCTGACCATGATCCCAGGCTTCCTTGGCGATCTTGCTGCTTCTGTCATCTATGTCCCTTCTGAAGTCCTCAAGACCCGACTACAGCTACAGGGCCGCTACAACAACCCACATTTTGCTTCAGGATACAATTACCGTGGTACCCTCGACGCCGCCCGGACCATTGTTCGTACCGAAGGAACCGCTGCCCTCTTCCACGGCTACAAGGCCACTCTGTACCGCGACCTCCCCTTCTCTGCGCTGCAGTTCATGTTCTGGGAACAGTTCACCACTTGGGCTCGCAAATACCAGAACAGCCGGGACATCGGTGCTCCACTTGAGCTGCTTACCGGCGCTACCGCAGGTGGTCTTGCTGGTGTGATTACATGTCCACTCGATGTTGTCAAAACACGTCTCCAGACACAAGTCCACACACCCACTGAAAGCAGATCACCAAAGGACCACCACTCTTCAAGACAAATTCGACATATCTCTACATCCTCACCGAATACGCATCGCCCCCGTCCTGGTGCCATCTCACTCGACACCTCCTCTGTCTTCACCGGCCTACGTCTCATATACCAGACCGAAGGCATCGCCGGATGGTTCCGCGGCGTTGGGCCTCGAGGTGTATGGACCTTCATCCAGAGCGGCACCATGCTATTCCTTTACCAGCGACTCCTCCACCGGCTGCAAGATTGGATACCCATCGAACACGCCGACATGTAATTCTACTCCACTTCGAGCCACCGTCTGGTACATTCTTGTCACTGTCGTAAAAAAAGCACATATACTTTTGTCACGTCTTAATCGAATTGCTAGAACCATTGTTTCTTGATCATTTTTAGTTTCTTGTTTTTTTCTTTCTTATTGCACGCATACGATCTGGAAACGATGTGTTCCGACGTTGTACCATACATTCATACACACACACAAACACGTCTACCTAAACCTCTTAGAGAGAGAATCATGAAGTCTTTTGTTGGAAGAGAGACGGGGGGGGAAAGACTGGTTTGCATCTAAGCCGGGTTATTTATGTACAGATAGAGAAAGGGGGCGTGAACGCAAGGCTAGGCGGGATTAGCCTTCATCGTTGGGCGTTGGGAGGTCCTTTTTTAGAATAGGGATGGTTATATCTTGGGATACATTGCCTCGTGATGGCGGTCATAGATATAGACAGGGAGCGCTGTCAAGAGACTCTCTTTTCAAGTCCACCTAAACTTGTTCTTGTCCAGTGACATGCTCATAATGGTAAGACAGATTCAAAATGCTAGAATCGAATATCAAACATGTGCTCTCCAACCCATGGGTTAACATGGTCAACGGACTGGCTCCAGATTCAAAGCAGTATGTATTAAGAAACAAATGGACATTGGGGTATTTTACAATTCTCGTTGTCGCATCAGGGGTAGCAGTACATAACCCCAAAACCAAAACATAAGCCACAAGGCATGCCACTTGAACCAAGGTGTTTGTGCTTTTCATACATCTGGATCGCCATCCTCAACATACGGAATCTTTTCAAAGTCACCGAGACGGGTGCGCAACTCATCGCGTGCGATACAAACTGCCAATGCGGCAGTCAACGCATTCCAAACGCCCTGTCGCTCTTCCTGAAAATCAACCTGAACATGATAGCTGACGTAGGCGTCATCGCCTCTAGACGAGTCGACTGTTAGGAGGAGGACCGCAGTATGTAGGATAAAAAATCCGTACACGACTGGTGGGGTGCGTCGATACGATATTTGGCTTTCATCTTCTGACTCTTCCGAACCCATTTCTGCGGGTAATTCACGTGCAGATGATGTTGCAGTAAGTGGTGAGCCAGCAGGCGAGAGCGATCTCCTAGTAGGCTGCAATGGACTGGGTTGTCGCCTAGTTAGTTCTTCCTTCGTCGGAAAATTTGGTCCGTAGTAAGCTTCTAAATGAGCCAGGCGCTGCGCTTCATAAGTGCGAAGTACATCGTCTATATTAGTCTGACACGGGCTCTTCAAAGGAGCCTGTCGGATCCGGGACTTGTTTGGCGCCGGTTCCATCTTGATGAGACGGTTGCTGCTCGGCGTTGTGGGTAAGCCATCCTCGTTTTCAGTCCAATTCCCTCCGTTCTCCGTAGGTAATGAGGTAGCGGCTGGAACATTGGAAAGAAACGACGTTCCATCGTCGGGCTCAGCCTTTACTGTAGGGAATGACATGATGCTTGGTCGAATCACATCCCAAAACTTGGCATGTCTATCGTCCCTGAGAAACTCTCGCTGTAACCTGGCGAATGACTTCATTCGGTTTGTGATGTAGCTCGTGATCTCTTGCTCAGTCATGGTGGTGTCTACCACATCGGTCAGGATGTTAGGTACAATGCGATAATGGGAATATCCTCCATCGTGGGCAGCCCAGGAAATATAGCGGTCCAGCTCTCGCTTGATTAAGCCCGGGACCTTTTTCCGTGTGCCACCTTGCATGTTGGCCTTAACTCTTGAGGTGAGATCGATCAATCTTGTGAGCGACATGGTTGCTAAGTGATATTAGCACATGTCCAGAGTGCTCACGAGGATGAGGATATGATCTTGCCTAGAAAGGTCTTTGAATGAGCATAGATGATTGGAGGAAACTGGTCTGAAGTCTGAAAGATTACGTCTTCAATGGGAAAGCCTCGAAAATCAATCTCCCATGTCGGTGGTAGCATAGGAAGGTCTTGACGCAAGTAGAGGATCTCGAAGAGACGATCCTCATCAGGCGCCCACTCACTGGCCCCGGGGTATCTGAGCTTTTCCAGACGCATCTCTTCCTCGAGGCTTTGCAGGTACGAGCCGTCATTACTTACTGGAGAATTTATGGCTTTCAGTTCTCTTGAGTGGCTGGGAGATGACGACGGCTTCGGTGTATCATCTAGTGATGTAGTTTGTGCCTGACAAGGAGTCTGATAGCGGGATACGGTTACGCCTGGAGAACCTCTTGAATTATTTGAGTTCTCCATGACGGCTCGGTAACATTGAGACAACCGTGAAGAAAACAGACACTAGTCATGGGGTTGCAGTTGTGAAGAATAGGGAAATCTCGGTGCTGCCATAAGAACTTGTTCCTCACTGATGAACAAGTGAAGGTTGAAGCCAGCGACTGGCACTTTCCAGAGTTGGCTTTGCTGGGTGATGAAGATAGAGAGGTCTACACTTGTGAGACGCGTTTGAAACGGAACAAGAATAAAGAGAAAATGAGGAGGTAGAGAGAATTAACAAATTTGTGACTTGTTTGCAAGATGGTTGAAGAATAGAAAGTGAAAGGTGAAAATGAAATACCTTAGGCTTGTCCATTCATTGTTTACTTTCCGTTCCTGCAGATCAGATCAACAGTGATTACAGAGGGGTTCATCTAACCCACCACTTATCCACACACACCCCACCGGAATTTCCCTTCGCCGCTAAGGCCAATCAGACACCAGCTGTCGAAATTCTTCACGTCCAGTCTCGAATTGTACTATCAACCCAGTCCCAGTTGCGAATAACGTCAATTGAAGCTGCAATCAACATGGCCGAAGTAGCAAAGCAGGTGGCACGTCAATTGCCCGGCTTCAAGCTGGGTCAAAAGCAGGTCTTTCTGTCAGTATACTTTCCGTTTCCCACTTTGCATCATCCCCGACATCCTCTAACCTCATCTCATCTCTAGACCAAATCATGTCATTACCTTCCTCAGAAAAGAACACCTGCCTCCCAACGAAGCCTGCTTCAAGGTGCCCCTCCGCTTCACCAAGTTCGATCTCCGAGATTACCTATGGAACCTGTACAATGTCGAGTGCACCAAAGTGCGGTCCTACGTCAAGCAACAGCCCCTAACCCAGCGCAATGCCCACTCACGATCGTGGTATCGCCCTAAGCCCCTCAAGATCATGACGGTCGAGTTGGCCCAGCCCTTCCAGTGGCCCGAGGTTCCCGAGGACAAGCAGCCCTGGAGCAACCAGCTGTGGCAGATGCGTGACGAGCTTATGGAGAAGCGAAATGAGGAACATATTCAGCGACAGCGTTTCGAGATTCCCCTCAAGAGCAAGGAGCCCTTATCTAAGGAGAGGCAACAGTTGTCCGAATTGGCCCAGAAGTTGTTGTCAGGAGAAGAGAAGTGGTCAAACGACGTTGTTTTGGATCCAAAGTGGGAGAAGCTGTTGGAGAACAAGGAAAGCACGAATCAGGCCCGGCAGTAAGTCCGCCGCACGGTATGAGAAAATGGGACTGGTATAGGAAAATTCCTTTTCTTCTTCAAAAGGATGATCGCTGCTTAATGAAAGAGCCAGCTGGTATCCACGAAGAACATGGCGAGATGGATGAGACGTCTCTGTAGGATAAGCAGACACCAGATTTGTACATTATTACACTATTGTAACAAGCGCGGACGATGCATGTTGGGTGGGTTAAAGCAATACAAATTCATATCATCATTAAAGCAAGAGACATTATCTCAGTCTTTACTCATTGCCGTCCAATGCTCCGCCTGTTGAAAGCGAAGCACTTGATCACCCCAACTCCACCAACCTGCCGTCACATTACGGGCAAATATCTCAAGACCAAGATACCCTTGGCCCAGGATATTTTGAAACAGGAAGCGCAGATTGGGCTTCCGGGAATGCACATCAGGGACTGCCACGATGACTTTACTCTCGAGAGTCTTGGGTGTTTGAGCGCCTTTCTGTTTCGCAATAATGAGTTTTTCCCAAGGCTTTCTCCAAGTAGATTCTATATCAAAGAGAGGTTCTCCAGAGGAAGCAACTTTTAACCATGTCCATTCCGCAGCGACTTCAAGTCCCCAAGCGGCAAGCAAGCCTGTCGGAGAAGTGAGAAAGTCATGTATTGTGTGCTTATTAGTGATCCAGACAGCCACCAGCCCATTCGGTGTGAGGTGTGATGAGAGAGGAATCTTAAGCAAGAGCTGACGCATCTCGTTGAGAGATGACACAGTAGAATACTTGTCCGTTTTCCGTCTCGCAGACCTATTCGGCCAAGGAGGGTCAAGGACAACAAGATCAAATTTAGGTGCCGAAGTATCAAAGTCATGACATAGATCTTGTATAGAACCATGAAGATACTCGGCATTCTCTGGCACCATCGGGCTCGAAACGGGTACCGACGGGGCCAGAATACGGGGCCGATGGTACGGGCCGGGGTACTCATCACCAAGTATGTCCAGGGCGCTGGTGACTGTGGCGGCCGTCATGAGCTCAGCGAGCTGTGCAGCGGGCGAAGTGTTCGGGGGCCCGCCATGGCGCGGCTCTGGGGTCTGGTATGGAGTTGCGGGGGGTTCTGCGGAGATGATGCGATGACGGGGTACTTGTGAGGGCAGCACTTGGCTCTCTTCTAGGGATGAGGGTATGTCGATAACGACGATGTCTTTATCCGGGCTTTCGAAAAGGACGGATGGGGGACGAGAGTTGTTATTGTTTGCATCATTCTCTGTGTTATCATCTTGTCTTTGTCTGAGAGAGCTGCCTGACATGGCTTCCATCCCTATGTTTTTAGCATCTTTCACCAAAGAAGCACGTCGATGAGCATTGAATATCCACCATATTTACATACCGGAATCTCGGTGACCTTTCCTGGCAGGCTCGGAATTTTTATTTCAACTGTCAGTCGACCATTGGTCAAAGCATACCAGTCAGTACCGTACCTGAGTTGATTGACAAAGAAAGTTTGGGGGTTTTCGCGGCGAGAATCGGCAAACCTCGGCTCGGTCATCATTTACCGAACACTCTTTCCCTCGTGGTCTCTGTCCTATTCTGTCAGGGTCTTTTTTTCTTTTTCTCAACTACTGACCCTTGGACGTTAGAGGGTACTCTAATCACTCTCCAGCGTTAGTCTGGGACATTTGCGCTGTAATTGTAGGCCTTCATTCACTACCCCCAGATTCTTACCCCACTGGAACCCGCCCTTATCTCATTTCACCTCTATCCATGTCCTCTGCGTGACCACCTGCACTTTTTTTTCCTCATCATAAAGTCCCATCCATCGGCCGGCTTAGCCACTCATAATGCCTGCTGACCACTCCAACTTGTCGGCTTAATGACGTCCCTGTCGCCGCTCACAGCCGGGGAAATTCTACCGTTTCTCCAAAACCTGAACAAGACCGAACTCCAGGAAATTCTTCTTTTCCTCATCTCCCCGCAATACCTTCCTTGACCATTCTTCTTCCTTTTACGGTTTCCACCTTTTTCATTCCTCTGTTTCCTTTCTAACGATACATCCCTCTGCTGCGGAATGTCACACACGTAGCCTCAATCCTCCCGACAAAGTCAGCCACGTGCTGCGATCTGCGACGAATGTCCTCCGCCGAAGCCACTCACTTGGGCCATAACCCAATGTCCGAACATGCTCGCGATGCCGATACAAGACAGCAAAGACACGCTGATTTGAGGCGAAAAGAACCCCCCGTGTCTCCTACCGATGGCGAAACCGTAACACCACAGAGAAAGACGCAAACCTTTGATTATGTCTGGAGATCTGGAGTTGCCGGCGGCGTTGCCGGATGTGCCGTGAGTTCGAAACCGAGCTGATGAGATCTCGGTATTGAGTCTGTACTGACAATTACCTTACAGGCGAAAACTATCGTCGCTCCGCTAGATCGTGTCAAGATTTTATTCCAGGCCAGCAATCCGTTGTATGCAAAATATTCTGGCTCATGGGTCGGTGTCGCAACCGCCATGAAAGACATTCGCCATCATGAAGGCTTTATGGGGCTGTACCGCGGTCACTCGGCGACAATTCTGCGCATTTTTCCTTATGCCGGTATCAAATTCCTTGCTTACGAACAAATACGAGCTATCATCATCCCCCGCAAATCTCACGAAACCCCCATGCGAAGATTGCTGAGCGGAAGTCTGGCCGGTGTCACATCCGTCTTCTTCACTTATCCACTCGAGGTTATTCGAGTTCGACTGGCTTTCGAAACTAAGAGCGAGGGTCGCTCTTCTCTATTACAAATCTGCCGCCAAATTTATACCGAACACCCTGTATCAAAGGGCGCTGCCGATGCAGCTTCACCTCTCGTACAGAAGGTTGCGCCCCGCTCAGGATTGATCAACTTCTACCGCGGCTTTACACCTACTATACTCGGCATGTTACCATACGCAGGAATATCATTCCTCACTCACGATACAGTCAGCGACTTCATGCGCACTCCGGCCTTGAGAAAATACACAACTCTGCCCCGGAAAAAGAATCATCCTGAGGGTAAACCGGCTCCACTGCGCTCATGGGCCGAGCTGACCTCCGGTGGCATGGCTGGCCTGATCTCACAGACAGCTTCCTACCCCCTCGAAGTGATCAGGCGTCGAATGCAGGTTGGCGGAGCGGTGGGTGACGGTCGACGTCTCAAGATCCGTGAAACGGCCGCGATGATTTTCAAGGAGAAGGGCATTCCCGGCTTCTTTGTCGGGTTGACTATCGGATACGTCAAGGTGATTCCGCTAGCGGCAGTCAGCTTCTATACATATGAGCGCATGAAGCTCCTTCTTGGAATTTAGGCATATCGAAGCGCACACGATGGACATTGTGTTTCTGGGACCAGGCGTTGGAGGAGTTTTTGCTATGCGGCATGGCATTGCGGCGCGGCGGTACGGGGTTCTTGTTTATCTACTTTTGGATGCAGTCTGTAAGAGTGGTCTTTACAGTGGGATTGGCGAAGACGGCGAGTACTGTGCGTGGCTGGTACCGGTATATACCTTGATAGACGAGGTGTTGGTGCGGTTAGGAGTCTACACGGGCCCTGTTAGGGAGGGGAAGATACTTTTGAAACCTGAACCCTTTCTACTATTCCCATCCCATTCCCAATATTCTGGTTCCCGGCTTTCTGGTCGATCAAGGAGTTTACGCGACGCTATTCTCATTGAGCCCCGGAACACTTGACTGCCGTTCTCTTACGTCCAAACTCAAAAGCACGACCACGAAAAGATACATTTTACTACTTTGAGACATGATCTGGAAAACCGGGCTTAGGTGTGCCTGGCCGCTTGTAGATCCCCCTAACTTAGTGGTTTTTTGCTTTCTCATCCTGTTTCTCCTCACAAGATTCTCAGTCCCGAAAGACTTCGGGGAGCCAGGTAAGGGCATTGTATCCCACGTTTTTCCCATTCAGAAGAAGCGTGATTGATTCAGGGAGACTGCTGGCACGTGGGAGAAGGAGGGGCGTGCGATGACTTGCTTGAATGGAAGACGTAGTTGGCTTGGGTTAATGTACAGGATACTTAAGGTAAATAGTTAGATTTTCTAACATGTGTTAGTGAACCTCTTTGACAATGGAAATTAAGGGACAGGATGAAGCCTTGGAAGTGATGGTAGCGCTCACATGTGATGCGGTGATATGGAACAGGTTTGTGGACGTGTGAAGGAAGATGAATGTTTACGGCTACACGAACTGAGTACATCAATGCAGATCAATTGCTTCTATGGACTGATTGAGCTATTTGTTCGATTTATTCTTCATCGTTCAAGTAATATCAACATAATTCCATATAATAGTGTCAAACTTGACCTCGAGCTACCCTGTATCTCTCACCACGACTCCAACGCAGCCATGGCTTGAATGACCAACACCATGGTAGTTCATGATGTTCTTGAACTTACCAAAAAAGAAGCAAAATTTCAGCTATTAATTGGATATCACCAAGCAAATGAACTTGTGTAGTGGTTAGCGGTAGTCTTGCTGATATGGGAGCTCTGGGACATGCCCCCCTCTGATTGGCCATTCACTTCCCAGTTTGCTCAACCACCACTGGCCCCACGAAGCTCCAGAATTGTAGCCTCATCTCAGCCTTCTCTCACTTCTGCTGCAACTTGTACAAAACATCACGCTGTCAAAGCTTTCCCCTGCGACCCCCCAACGACGCGTCTTTACTTGCGCAATCTACAAAAATAATCGCAGCCTTCTGTAATACCATAATTACGATCGAACTCGCGCGAATAACACCCCTATCGTTTCCAATTGCGCGTATCGCATCGCGATCATGGCCTCTGCCGCAGATCTCGACGCTCTCACCCTTCTCCGTCAATCCATCTCCTCCTCAGCACCGATAATTCCGACTGCCTCTGCAGACGCCTCGTCTCCGGAAGTACCACTCTCACAGGCCACATACTTGCGTTTCCCCTCCCAGAACGATGTCGCCATCCCCTTGAACACAGCTACTCGTTTCATCTCCAACGACACGCCTCGCGACCTGCGCAGTATCTACTTTGCGTGGCTGAACCGCGAAGTCGCCATTCCAGAGTACAATGCCTCTGCTACGAAGCTGAATGAGGAACTGGCTGCTGCTGGTGTCGACGGTAAAGTGCAGAACTTGGGATTCATCGAACGCTTGGATTTGATCACCTGGCTTGAGGGCGTCGGAGAGGAGAGTGACTATATCAAGCCTATTGCTGGTGACGGAGATGCCGCGGTGCCTGGCATAGCTACGGCGGCTAAAGCCGGTGCTGTATCGTCGACTGCGCAGGTGCGATCAGGGCGTGGGACTATGGATCCTAGATTGACGGGGATCTTCAATGGCGAGCGCAAGATGGGCGATCGAAACACGGTTCTCAGAGGTATCAAGCCTACGGTATGCACAAATCTCATGTACTCGGCAGATACGCCGCCGAAACTCTCGGGCTAACTTTCTTATAGGACTTTTCTCACGTGCGCAAACTTGCGGCCCCCTTCATCCAGAAGAAATCCCAGTCCGCAGTGTCGAGTATTCCCAGCAATCCATCGGTTTCTACGAACCAAAAGGCTCCTGCCAGAAGACCGGACCCCATCATTCTTCTTTCACCCTCCGCTTCATCACTACTACGTCTTTCTAATGCCCGATCTTTCCTCGAGGACGGCAAGTTCATTCCTGCCGCCGCCGGCGACTCAACGGCTACCATGCTTCACGTCCAGCGAACCGTCAAGGCCATTGACCCCAACCGACCCATGCGTTTTATCCTTGTTGAGGGATCAGAACAGTTCAAGCCCGAGTATTGGAACCGCGTCGTTGCAGTTTTCACTACAGGACAGACATGGCAGTTCAAGAACTACAAGTGGAGCGACCCCAACGAGCTTTTCAAGCACACGCTTGGTATTTATGTCGGATGGAGAGGCGACCAACCCCCAGATACAGTCACCAGCTGGGGTCACCGTGTCCTGACTACGGGTGTCGACGCCTGGCGAGGTGAGGGTCATGATGCTTCACGATTCCGCGACAAGGAGATTGTTGAGCACATCTGGAAAGTCATTGAAGATAATATGCGGGGCCGAGGCTGGAGGAAGGACAGAGCACCAGCATCGATATAGAATAGATGACGGTGTTTCTGACCTGAGATTGGAAGACTTCACACTGAAAGATTGGAATAGGTTGACGCGATGTCACCTTGTCACCTTGTATGTGCATTAGACTCGCTGAAGAGAGCGAGGATATGGTATCCTCACAGCGATGGCGTTGAGTGGGTTTTTCTCTTCTTGTTTAAATGTACGCAAATATGCTCAAGCCGGTAGTGGGAATGATAAAATGGAGAGGATACATGTAGATGGCATTCATTCAGCCTGATCTAATCTGATCTGATCTGGGATAATGCACGCCGCTGCTGGGATGTATCACAACGGGAATTCACCATGACTCAGGATTGTTGTATTGAGAGTGAACTTGCTATTCAGGAGAAACATGAAACATGTACACATCCCACTCTACGGCAGTGTTGCATTCGGTTGTTGACCCATTGGGCCATGACCCAAGGAGAAGGTTCTGAGGTATAGTGCCATTGCCGCAAGTCTAGACCTAGAATCTAAATCTGTAAAGCAGGAATTTGAATACCCGCGATATGCGTGCTGCGGTTGAGCTAGTTGTCTTCACTGGTGGAGGGTGAAGGGAACCCAGCTTATCATGCAACAACACAGTTATTCTCTCTATGTACATCCCCTCACGGCTATCCCTGTCAAATGGGTTAAGTGCTCCGTCTCAGGACAAGTTCTAGACCTTGGCGAGAACGAATCTTCCTGTCGTGAAACTCAGTCAAGCGCTGGCAAACAAGACCAATTGCGGAGATGGAGCCTTGTTGTAGATATGAGGAACGTAGATCATTGGGAGAAGGCGTGGACTTTTGACAGAACAAACAGGATGGGGTTATGTTACAGGTATATGAATGCTTCCAAGGAAGATCCTGGGAGGGATGGGGGAGTTGTCTTCAACGATATGTGCCGTAGCCGGTTAACCTGTAACCATATAATCCTTTGGAGCCCAGATCCTAGAAACAATCTAAGAGCAAGCATCGATCATTTTTAGCATGAACTACTCTTCGGAGAGGTGAAGCCATGGGATATCTCTGTTACTGACTAGAGGGTATATCTGCTTCACATGAACCGGGCAGAAGTGGACGAGAGGACATGCCCCTTATGGATAGGTACGCGGAGGGTTCTTGCAAGAACATAAGTTTTTGGACCCTGTATAACATGGACACTATATGTACGACACGGTATTTCTAGGTCTGGCAGACGGAGGATTTCTGGCAACGGCTGAGGCTGCCGCTCAGCATGGGAAAGGGAGCGGGATCTACGACGTCCCAGCATAACCGTACCATTCTCAAGTGGCTCTGCCGGGATAAACGTTTCGAAATTACTTCTTTCTTTCTTTCCTTTTCTTCAATTTACATGATCCCCAGCCTCATTCATTCAATATCTGATGATTGTAGAAGAAAAAAAGGGGGGAGCGGCACCGGGCGTTGGCCCACTTAGTTCCAAGCTCCGGCGGTAATTCAAAATGGAGGCACACACACCGTCCGTCGGAAAGAAAAATCAGGTCGGGGGGAAAAAGAGACTGGGTGTGCGGCATTGGTAGTGGGAAAGGGGAGGAGAGGGAAAATGATACGATTTACAGGTATCGTAGGCGTGGGATTTAGGGGTAGTCGTTGAGCGGAACGGAAGACTGGGCCTAGGGGAGGGAGGGGAGTCAGGGCACGGGTTTCAGCCCTTGAGCTGTTTTTTTAGTGGTGAGAGTGGTTTTTTACCTTAGTTAATGGCTAGTTTATGGCGATGATGATTAGTTCATAGAACAGGTAGTAAGTGGTTTGGTTAACGATGGTGGTAAACCGTGAATAGGGGGTAAGTTGTCGTCAGCCTCCAAAGATGCTTGTTGAAGAGATGTATCATGACATCCCGACGGGAGAATGTAACGTATGGGGCGACGAAACATGAACAGTCGAGCAAATCGCATCAAGCCTTGTGTTCTTACCCTTGATCGGTTTCCATCTGGGGTTTATTGTATGATACATGCTACTCTCAGGCCATTCATTCATGCAATCACTCAAGAATATTAACACGAAGAAGAAGAAAACGAGAACGATAGATCGATCGAGGTGATCAAACATCATGCAAGGTGCCCTCTATGTACAACGCAATTCTTGACCTTGGGCAACAGGTACAGTATTCCTTACTTTTGTCCTTAACGGAGGGTGTCTATCTGCATGGGAGTAAAGGATTGTGGTAGCCCTATATTGTTTAGCCCGAGACGCTAGGACGTTGAGAGTGTTACTCATTGTTGCTAAAAATCCCTCTTGAGTCTAGGGATTATCGGCAGTTGAGCTCGTGGGATAGAGTGCCATATTCGGATATGGCGTGTATGCCCATCCGTCAGGGTTGTTTGGCAGAGCGTTCGGAGGTAATACTTGGATGGGCGTTTGTAGTTTAGTTGAGTTCAGTTAAGTTACGGTAAACAGTTCAGTTTAGATGAGTTATGGCATAACCTATGCCGGAATCAAGGAATGTATTCCGAAGTTACTCAACACGATAGTTAGGAGAGATTTGTGTTATAAGCCCTTGTTGATATGAGGATATAGCCAAGAGGCGGTACTGGTACTATTCGGCAGATGATAACAATGATACAACGTTCGATATGTAGGCAGTTACACAAGTGTACAATTACAAAATCATTCTTCGGGATCCTCCATTCCCGGATACCACTTTCGGCTTTGATTCGTGATCAATCTGTCGATTGCGATGTTATATGGCTTCCGGCGAAAGTTGCAGTCCGTAAGCTTCGGTATCAACAAGGGCCGACATAAAACAAAACAAAACAAAATGAAATAAAAATAAAATATAGAACACGACGAATAAGAGGGAATCTCTCGCTGAGGAAAAGACAATGTCGTGTGTGGTTGGACAACTTAGTGGCAGCCGCATAAAGCTTATGGAACGCCATGTCATGGGAACCGGTTAGAAGGATCTGACCATTGTTCCATCATGGGTTCGTTTTGTTGGGTGAATTACGATCGAGCATGTCGCTGACACATGGCAAAGTACACTGTACCTTGAAAAGCCATGCGTGTTTCTTTCTTTTCTTTTCTTTTTCTTGTCACGCTTGCTGACGCTCTCATATTCAGACAGACAGGGCTTTCAACCAGTCAGCCAAGCCACCCATATATGTGCTTGAGAAGGAACAAAAAGCAATACATTGCGGAAATAGAAAGGGTTTGGAGAAGTAAGGAGGGGGCTACGGGCTACGGGCTACGGGCTACTTCGCTAATGGGAAAAAACCTTGCAGCATCAACATTTCGAATGGCGGACGGTTTTCCGCACTCAGATGTAACTCCAACACCCGCCCGTAAAGATCCATGATGAATTGGGGTGGCGAGAAACAGAAGAGAGTTTATTTGATCATCCCGACGTTTCCACTTGCTATCCGCCATCGTTTTCGTTGAGCAACTGTTTGGGGGGTTTTTTTTTTTCTTTCTGTTGGCAGGTATTTCCGTTTCCACCATGACGAGAGAAAAAAAAAAAAAAGAAAAGTTAACGACGGAAACGTGGGAAAAACGAGCAAGACTTCCCATCCATTTTGGGGCCCGTGATCGCCGGCCGGAGGAAAAGCCACGAAAAGTTTAGGCGGTATTTGGTATGGTTGCTGGTACCGGTACAGTAGAGTACAAGGAAGATCTCGTGCTCAGGATGCCAATCCTCAATCATTAGTGTATCCCCATTACGAAAACACGACAGTTATCTCTTAATACAAGTGCCGGCAGTTGTTAGTTCGTGTTGATCATTGATAACCTCGTTTCTTTCACATACGAAGCTTACGTCAAATGCTGTATGATACAGTACCGAATGATTCTGACATGTTTTCATCCCTGCTCAGGGGTCTTGTTTGACGTGAGCGTCGATTTCGATTTTCATGCACAGCATTATGTACGCGCAGCATGTAAATGCAAAGTTCTCTCAGTTCACCGATGATTTTCTGTCAACCAACACCAGCACCAGCACCGGTACTCGTGTGATAGATAAGCACGTTAAGCGATGCGATCTTAGCCGAGCACACTGCCTAATGCCACATGGCAGACATGGGTGAGGCAATTGAGGATGGATCCCAAGACAAGTAGAATTTAAAAAAAAAAAAAAAAACAATAATAGGTAAGGAAAACGTGCTTCCAGAATCCTACCAACAAGCCCAACCAACACGACAACGCAAGGGTCTTGCTGATTCAAGTTTGTGAATCACAAGTTGTTCCAAGGGGCGTGTGTCTTTCATCATCATTTTTTTTTTTTTTTTTT
>JABGLY010000459.1:0-52929 GCA_013623525.1 Fusarium dimerum
GTTATAGACTTATAGACAATTTCGGATACACTTTCAACCTTGACACTCATTCTCCTTGTGACCTGATTTTTCTTCTCTCCTTTTGCTGCTTTGAACCTGGACCTTGAACAAGATCATGCGCTCGTATGTTCTCTATTTCGGTTTATTTAATTAATTATTTGTCTTGCTATTTCTTTTTCTTTTTCTTTTTNNTTTTTTTTTTTTTTGTTTGTCTTGCTATTTCTTTTTCTTTTTCTTTTTTTTTTTTTTACTTTTCTTATAACAACCAGGTATGGTTTTATTCTTAGTCAAGATGAAACAACCCCCAGCTCCTAACAAAGCAAGGGGTCCCCTACTTACCGACTCTTCCTTTGGCGTTTATTATATGCTCGCCCTGGATATAAAAAGAAGAATACTTTTTCTCTCTCCTGATTACGCTACCGAATCACATGCTGAGAAACATTCACACCACATACAGTACACGTCGGGAAGAATTGACACGTCAGACTCACATCTAGGTTGGGGCGATCGGGTCAAAAAGCCACATTGAAAGAGTTTTTTTTTTTTCTTCCTTCTCTTTACCCCTGACTAATGCGCTGTTTTTTCCTCTTTTCTGTCAACAAATGATGATGACATGAGTGATGATGACGGGTATAATATAGAGCTTTTAATAGACTACTGCAGGCCTTTATCTTTTTTTTCAACTCTCTTATACTGAGAGTAATGTATCATCTAATAGTTGATGACAATTAAAAGAGAATTCAAGTAAAAGACGGGACGAATTTGGTTTGTGTAATTTACCCCGCAAGTTCAATGTCAAAGAAAAACGGAAAGACACGGCTTCATTGTTACTCGGCTATATACCCGTAATACAATACTATTGTTTCACCAGGCAAGGAAACACTATTTTTACCCGCTTGTCTTCTTTGTACTGTATATCACCCCCCCTCCATCTTGGCATGCAAGTTGAAAAAGAAAGAAAGAGGGGGAAAAGGAGGACATGACAATAGATAAAGGTTAGATGACATATCCCTGGTGGCTTGGCTAGGATGTTTCAAGTTTTCCTTGTCCACGAAAACCTGTGATGATACTACTACGTAGGTTTGCATATACGGAAAGCAGTGTACTGTATGTATAATGTATTCATGATGATAACTAGCAAACAGCCATAATGAAAAAAAAAAAAAAAAAGAGTAGTGCATCCTACCCATGTGGTAAGCATGCACCTGTGCACGTAGAGAGACATACGTTCTTTCATATAGACTAATCGTAACACGCCTCCCTGACGCCTCCATGCCATTCCCGAAATCCCAACCTCTCGGCTTCCGTGGTGGTAAACATATCGAAAGTAATCTGCTTCTACTTCTCTTCGTCCTCGGCAGGCTCTGCCTCTGCCTCTGCCTTTGGCCCTGCTTCTGCTTCTGCTTCTGCTGGCTTGACAGCTTCCTCACCCTTCTCTTCCGGGCCATGGTCAACAGGTGTCTCCTCCGTCTTGACTTGTTTTGAATTGATAATCTTTCGTAAATAATCTCCCGTATCGCCAAACCCGTCAACTTTCCCGAGCTTAGTGGATAGTAACTCCACATCGTTAAGCATACTGTATGACTGTCAGTACGAATATGTTACAGGTTCAAGAGAGAAGCATACCTTTGCAGACCAGCTTCTGTCTTTGGATCAGCCTCTCTAAAAGTTGATCCCAGCTGCTCCCTGTAGCTTGCAAACACCGGAAGCATGATCATCTGGATTGATGACTCGGGTAGGTGTTTCGTCAAGACTCGATGCAGCGTAGTCGTCTCCTTCGCTAGCGTCTCCATATACGGATGAACACCCTTGGCCCCGTCCGAGTCCCAGTTGATCGACTTCATCGTTCTCGAGTGTATGGCTGCCCTGCCGCTCATAATCTCCACAAGTTTCTGGTAAATACTGTCCTGGTGCTCTTGCAGTAGCCGTCGGATCTTGTCAAATTCTCCCATGAGGCTAGACACGCTTGCCCCGGACCCAGCATGACGTCTGACAAACTCCCTCACGTGGGGGATGAGAGTCGCGATAAAAGATAGCGCCTGCGACGCTAGAGCCAGGTGCTTGGTCGTGATATTCTTTAGACCAGCCGAGCGTGTAGCTCCCGCACCCAGGATGAGCTGCGTACATCTCGAGTTAAACAGTTGGAGGTACGCGATTAGGGATGTTGCAATATCGACCGACATGGACGGAATACCACTGATGAGGTGGGAGAAGTTGCCGATACCTTCAAGGCACAAAATCGCTGACTTGGGAAGCATAAAAGTCTCCGAGTCAATCGTCGCCGTTCGTATCTTCTCTTTGCTGGCCCCGTTGGTTTCGGCAGTCTCGGTTTCATTTGGTCCCTCCACCTCGGATGGGGGCATCCAGATCCTGTTGCTATCAGTCCACTCTACAGCATCCCGCGTACTACTGTCCAGGATAGTGTTGAGCAACTCAACGTTCCTCTCGTTGAAATCTTTGGCATTCCACTGGTCCGACTCCATGCCTTGCGCGAGCTTCTGCATTTCAAGATCCCGGTTCTTCTGTACAAAGTCCTTGATGTGACCGTTGACTACCGTCTTGAGTGAAGTCCCGCTGCGTCCAGATATCGACTCGCACTCGTTGGCAAACCACAAGTTGAGTGTGAAGTAGCGGAGGAACATGTTGAGAGGTAGCTGGGCCGCCTGCTCGGTACGCACCTTGAGTACCTTGACGATCTTCTCGATCGCGACGTCCACAGCTTGGCCAAGAAGATTCGTGATGTCGAGACTTTTGTGTAGCTCCTCTTGAAGTTCAAACATGGAAGAATTGACGAAACCACCAGGATGCCTTTCTGGCCGCGGACTCGAGATTGGTGAACGAACAGGAGGAGACTTGAGACCATCACCGGAAGACGCGTCATCTGTCAGCGCACTTGTGATTTCTAGGAGCACCTTGACCTGTGTAGTGAGTCTCCTCAAGGTTTCCGTCACTCCGACATAGATTTTGATCAGAAGCTCTTCGCCATCCTCAGCATCCAAGGCGCGCAAGTTGCGGGCTAAAATGGACGATTTGTCTTGATTTGAGCGTCCCCTACCTCCACTCGCTGTCGAAACCGACATCATGGATTCATTGTCGTCGTCTGTCGAACTGGGCAGTGGCCGTCGGATGATGTTTCGTATCTCACGCAAGACAGCTTCTCGGAAGGCGACCGTAGCAGCAGCAATATGCTTGGCGCGATTCAAGCCGACCATGTTAGGGAACAGCTCCGCTCTGAGCTCGTCAGTACCGGTGAGATAAGCAGGGTAGACCGACGGCGATCGAGCATGGCCACCCTTTGCGCGCGTTGCCGCGTTACCCCAGCGAAGCAAAACGTCTTGCGAAGGAACGGAATCGACATGCCGTCGCAGATCTCGGATGAGTATGTTTGCGAAATTGTTCTCGTACGCCTTTCCAATTCGTGACCTCAACGTAGCCAGATCGGCATTGACACCCTGCAGAGCGGAGGCTGATCGTAAATCTCGCAACTGAATCTGGGGCTCCTCTTCTGAAGCTGCTTCTCTCTCACCAGCAACAAGCTTCTCCAGGCTATCAATGCTAGCAAGAGCTTTGTCAACCTCTCCTTCATCAACTAGGGCCTCACATTTTGCGACCCCTTCCGCAATCTGCTTGAGCTGCAGCACAGCATCATTGAGCTGGCGAAGATTCTCCTGCCGGCGCCTCTTTTGCACAATCTGCAGACCTTTGGTAGCAATCTCGTCATCAAGTGCCTCGAGCTCCTGCCTTAGCGTTTTAATTCTAGTAACCGAGTCTGCTGCCTCAGAATGCAGTTCTTTCAGTGAGCCTAAGGCAGTGAAGAATGTGGTAGAAGCCGTCGAAATCGAGTTGATCAGATATACTTCTATCGTATCCATATACCAGGACAGCTTCTCCTGTAGAATGGCATTTGTCGCAAGCGCCTTTCGTGGTGCAGCAGCACTTCCGTTGAGAGCTCCTCTCCCGTCCTCTGTGTTGGCAGGTCGGATAACTTCAGATCGCTCGCTGACCACGTCAAAGGTGCGTGGGTTCTCGAGATGGAAATCTTCATCGAAGTACACGGTCGGGATGGTTGACAAAGGAGGGGGCCCCTGAAATGATTTCCGAGCAAAGCCAGTGCTGGGTCTCCGTAGCGCATTGACACCCTCATTCGAACTTAACGACGACAGGGATGCCGTCGAGTCCTTTCGTGATTGCCGCGTCCTCGAGCCTGGCCGTAGCAGACCATCATTAGCGTCATTGTGCTCGTCTTGTCGTCCGGAATGTTGCGGATGAACTGCGTCTTCATCGTTCTCTTTGATCCGTCGAAGCTGTTCGTAAAGTGCACTGATTTGCGAAAGATAGGGGGTGAATTCTGAAGATTCGACTTTGGTAATGTTCGTAAGGGTGACTGGTGGAATATCTCGCGCGGTCGGAGGTTTATGGGTGCTCGAGATAGGCGCTGCCGTGTGAGGTTGTAAGCCTGTTCGTACTATCGGTGGTTGAAGGAGCGTTGAAATAGCTGAGTGAGGTTAACATCGAGCCGGCGCAGACGGTAGTACAGGACGAACCATTGTGATTGGATTCGTATAGTGAGCTGGTCCAGCTACTTGGAGCTGTATCCAAAGCACCCCCTACAGAGTGGATGGAGCTTGAAGAGTCTCGTCGAGCAGAAGGTCGAGGGTGAGCTTGATTATGTCGATTGCTAGGGGTCCAACGTCAGCAATCAAGACAGAGCGCATAGACGTGAGTACAACCTATGAAAGAGAGGTTCCGCCCGTGTCATAGGAGAAGCCGAAGGCGATATAGTCGAAAGATTCTCGGCGGACTTTGCGGCATTGGAAGAAAACATGGTGAAGTGAAATTGAGGGCGTAAAGCCAAGGAAGGGAAGAAGCTGACAACTAAGTTGGTGGATAGTTGCGTGTATTATCAGGGTATCATCGCTGGAAAGACATCAAGGAAAGGCGCTTGATTAATATGCGCAGATGATCGGACATTCGACTGGTGAGAAAGATTAATCAACAAAATGCCATCGTTCAAGATAGCTTCCGATCCGGTCTATTTGGGGTTGGTTCGAGTTGACTCAAGGTTGGACCTTGTCTGTAAGACAGTATGAGATAGGTAGGTAGGACTCTGTCATTACGCTAAAACCCCCTTCCAGTTCCAGTTGTAGACACGATAGCTCTACCTCCCCTGGGCTGAACCGATGATTGCCCGGTAATGACTGATGACACGTGATGATAAGCTTTGTACGGTAGGTATCTACAGACACCCAGGTAGCTCAGCAACTCACAGGTGCTAGGCCACTAAGGATCTAGCTGCGGCCACTATAACAAGACGCGGTTAGCTTTCAGGGGGCACGCGTTTTTCGTGTAAAGTGCTTTGGCCGTTTGGACCCGTTACCCTTCCAACTTGCCCCTCCACAAACTCATCATCTCCACAACAAGATCGCAACTCCCTATACCCCCGTCGGTTTGCTTCTGATTGCGAAGAAGCAGACACATCAGCAGAGAGACTTGCACACTCATCGAATCTGCTCACAATGGACCGTCAGTCTATCTATTCCGCGCACGTGTATGAGCCGAGTTTCGGTGAGAACGGCGATACAAGGTTGCAAATACAAACACAACTCGAAACTTTTATCCTTGACTTTAGACTTGACAACAACTTTGTCTATAGGTTTGTGCTGACCCCTCACCCCTCGCCCCTCCTCTTTCTCAGATACAATGTTAACCTTTATCACACAGAGATCAACTCCGAGAAAACGCACTTCTCAAGAAATACTACTGCGATGTCAACCTCAACGACCTCATCAGCTTTAACGAAGAACTGGCGCACAAGTTGGTATCAGAACCTGCCGAAATCATTCCTCTGGTCAGCCCCTTAGGATCCTTGGGAACCACACAAGTATTGACGATTATATAGTTCGAGGCTGCTCTAAAGAAGTGTACACATCGAATTGTCTTTCCTCATGAACCCAAAGCCGAGATTCCAGAGCATCAGCTGCTCCTTCACTCAGATGCCGACGACACATCGATCAGAAACCTCGACTCTATGACCATTGCCCGACTGGTTCGCGTACCGGGTATTGTGATTGGGGCATCCGTTATGTCATCAAAAGCGACGGAGCTCCAGATCCAGTGTCGAAACTGCCAACATGCACAAGCCATACCTGTCTTGGGTGGATTCACCGGTGTTACTCTTCCACGACAATGCGGGCGTGTCCGAACCCAAGGCGATCCTACACCCAAGTGTCCTCTAGATCCTTACTTTGTTGCGCACGAAAAGTCCAAATTCGTCGACCAACAAATTATCAAGCTTCAGGAGGCCCCTGACCAGGTCCCCGTTGGAGAACTGCCCAGGCACGTTCTAATTTCTGCTGATCGATATCTCACAAACCGAGTCGTTCCTGGCTCAAGATGCACAATCATGGGAATCTTCTCCATCTACCAGAACAAAGCTTCAAAGAACTCTTCAACGGGTGGTGCTGTGGCTATCCGTACACCTTACCTAAGAGCTGTTGGTATCAAGACAGATATTGATCAGGCTGCCAAGGGCAATGCCACCTTCTCTGAGGAAGAAGAGCAAGAATTCTTGGAGCTGAGCAGACGACCGGACCTCTACAACATTATGGCTGATTGCATTGCCCCGTCCATCTACGGAAACCGAGATATCAAGAAGGCTATCCTGTGTCTGCTATTAGGTGGTTCCAAAAAGATTCTCCCTGATGGGATGAAGCTAAGAGGAGACATCAACGTTCTTTTGCTCGGTGATCCTGGTACGGCCAAATCTCAGCTTCTCAAGTTTGTTGAGAAGGCAGCCCCAATTTCTATTTACACGTCTGGCAAGGGTTCATCTGCTGCTGGTCTGACAGCTTCAGTCCAGCGTGATCAGTCCACTAGGGAGTTCTACCTTGAAGGTGGTGCTATGGTTCTGGCAGACGGTGGTGTCGTCTGTATCGACGAGTTCGATAAGATGCGCGACGAAGATCGAGTTGCCATTCACGAAGCGATGGAACAACAAACAATCTCGATTGCTAAGGCCGGTATCACCACAATTCTCAACGCCCGAACGTCAGTGTTGGCAGCCGCCAACCCAATCTTTGGTCGCTATGATGACATGAAGACGCCGGGAGAAAATATTGACTTCCAGACTACTATCCTGTCACGTTTCGACATGATCTTCATCGTCAAAGATGACCACAGTCGTGAAAAGGATGAGACTATGGCCAAGCACGTCATCGGCATCCAGATGAACGGACGTGGTGTCGAGGAGATGACGGAATCAGAAATCCCGATTGAAAAGCTTCGACGATATATCACGTACTGCAAAACGTAGGTTTTTCCATTTTCCCCTTTCCACTCGTTTGATTCACTAACATCATTTAGTCGTTGTGCTCCTCACCTAAGCCCTGAAGCAGCAGAGAAGCTATCGTCGCACTTTGTAGCTATTCGTCGACAGGTTCACGCGGCCGAGATAGAAGCAAACGCCCGCTCTAGTATTCCTATCACCGTTCGTCAGCTTGAAGCCATTGTTCGTATCACAGAATCCCTCGCCAAGCTCACCCTCTCCCCCGTCGCCACGGAGGCTCACGTCGACGAGGCTATCCGTCTCTTCCTCTGTTCTACTATGGATGCCGTCAACCAGGGCAGCAACCAAGGCAGCCGTGAACTAAACGACGAAGTCACCCGCCTCGAAGCCGAGCTCAAGCGAAGGCTGCCAATTGGATGGAGTACCAGCCTGGCGACGCTGAGGAGAGAAATGGTGGAGGGCAAGGGATATACCGAGCAAGGTCTGAACCGGGCTTTGATGATCTTACAGAGGCGAGAGACAATAATGTTCCGTAATCAGGGAGCTCAGGTCTATCGTACGGGTGCTTAGACGAAATGGGTTAATGGTAATGACGTTTACGGGTCTGTAGAAGGTTCACAATAGGGATGGTGTAATATCATGAATTTAGGGTGAGCATAATGTAAAACATATAGGTTTTAGTTCCCGACTTTTCTTCTTTAAGATGACCTTTCGCAAAATCTACCAATAACCGCATTCTTCGATGAGGCAAACAAGGCTTACCTGATTGCTCATAGTGAACTTGTGAACTGTCATGCCACGACCTAGCCAACTCGTCCTTGAAAGCCTATGATAGTAAGATCCCTTCTTTATGAACTAGACCATTGCCGAACTGTACCTTGATGATTCCTACCTATGCTCCTAGCAAGTCACGGCAATACATGTATCTATATTCTCCGCGTATAGGAGGGAGAGACGTTTACCGTGATACCCTATACTCTGGATTCATCCCTGTACTGGGCAGAGTGAGGTCTTGACTAGAGCCCATACAAAGAAGCAGACTGATCTCCTATAAGAGAGTTGAGCTATTCAATATATAAAGTGCCTGGACGTGACGTTTTACCTAAGATTATCTAACATATAGTACGGATCAGCCGTTCCGTCTCAGTGGGTTAAAGTAGCAAGTCACAACAAAGCTAATGTTTACCTGTGGTCTTGCTTAGAGTTCAGTAACTAACGTCTATCTGTTAAGCAGACGACTTTAGGCTGAATTTGACTGAAAAGCGTTGCATTTGCAGGAGTGCTCTAAATAACAAATAGTTAAAGCAACTAACGTAAGACTTCCAGGGTTGAACTGGGTTTTGTAACAAGACCTCTTTTGGCTCTTGCGCAATGCTTTCTGGGCCTTTTCTCTCATAGTATAAAGTGGTTTGCTACTAGATTACCCTAATAGAGAGCAGTCTATCGCATTTTCTCCTTGCTTATGTAGGCAGTGTCTCGGTACCAATCACGTTCAGGAGGTCAAGTTGGATGTATGCTAGAAGAAGATTGAGGATTCTATTTGTTATTGCCTATATTATTGCTTAATCAAAAACTTCATAGACAGATTTATATAGGGAGGTAATAATAGATAATAGACCTTGTCACTTACGTATACGCGTACCCATTTTCCCTTAAGTGACTGTGCAAGTTTAACGGGAGAAGAGAAGGTCTATAAAACATTACATAGATACAGAAATTACAGCTGTAGACTAAACCCTATACACCAAAAACCTGGTAGGATATACAACGAGAGGTGATTATGACTGACTAGGTATCTTGTGAGGAGGCAAGTCAAGTCAGGGGGGTCCCAGGTGTCTACAACCGAGATCGAGGTCTACATTCGATACCACAGATCAAGCTCAAGGGGTCTTCCAGACTCAGACTAAGCTGCCCTGCGACACAGTAGCTAGGTAGCCACATGGTCAATTTGAAACTGAGCCAGGGAGATGCATCGGCTGGTAAGTTGATGTAGAGAGAGGCTTTTTTATGCAACTCTTAGCGCCAAGAGCATTGGAGAGGAGACCCAGGTTCGGATTTTTGACAAGCGATGGTTTTGATAAGGAGCGAACTAAATTCAACAGAGACAATCTACTCTGTACTGTGTCTGGAATAATGAATCGCCACCTTCCTTGGTCGTTGTGGCGATTCAATTTTTATATCTGTTATGACAAATTGCTTTTGTTCAAGAGTTGGCGTGTGTTTGCCCCCCTCTCCCCAAGTTGAAGAGGCACACGCCGTTCAGGGGTTAACTTCCATGTTACTCATCGAAACACAGCATGATATTCTTTCCCCCAAACCCCCAAACCCCAAATCAAATCCTCCCTGCCTACTCACCTCCATAGTAACCCCAAGCCAACACCGGACTGGAGATGAGCCGAGATGATGTGTTTTTCGTCAAGATTCGAGTTGATCCATGATGTTGGTTTAACGGCTTTGATAGATCTCTTGGACAGCGAGTATAGTATCGCCGAATGAATGTACTTTGTCTATATCAGACGAGCCTCTCTATACTGTGGTCTATGCTTTACAGGTTGTTTGTTTAGTATACCTGGATTTCATGATACGTCGATGGCAGGGAAGTCTATCATTCTATAGCTCTAATAGATCTTCAGTTTATGCATATCAAGTCAAACTCACCGCGCGTATTCTGCCCACAAAAGCCGACAGCATATGCGCCGCGCTTAGACTAATGCCTTTCCCCATCCATCAAATGCAGAGCACCACTCCCCGCCGAATCTGCTTCATTGATCATCTCATCTTCGGGCCTCAAATGGCTGCATGGCCCCCAATACTCAAGGCGCAGATGCAACATAGCCATAGCCTCGTGTTCGTGCCCAATGGAAAACCGAGTCTCGGCAGGTATTCCTGGACAGAGCCTCAAGCCAATGCCCAAAAGTCTCGGCCGGCAGGCTATGCCAACGCACGCATGCGACGTGTCGGTCTGCGGAAGGAATGATTTGCAGATTCATATGCTATGCTAGACCCTCTTAACTAGGTGGACCATGTCCTCGTATCGGACCGTCCCTAAGTCCCGAGACGCAACACAAGTGCTACTTTGATGGTACAAGATGGTACAAGCAGAAGTTGTGTCTTACCTGGTCGCATCCGGTTGGTGACTCTTCATTGGCCCCCCTTCGTCATGAATTTTGAGAGGGTGTTGATAATGCAACAAGCTGCCACCAAGTAACCCCCTATTGCAAGTCTCGGATCCCACCGGTCAATAGGATGGTGGCTCTCAAAAGTCACTGAGTGGACGATAACTCTTCCCAAGCAAGGCAAGCTGACTTTGCCGAGAATCAGAGTCAACAATCACAATGTTGACCGCTCTTTCGACCATGAGGCAACAATCTTGACGACTCCGAAGATACTCACAAACTTGGGAAGAACGAAGCTGTACTTAGTTCGCCTAGGCCAGGACCGTTTGACGGTATCCGCCTCGTCCTGGTGAAGAACAGTAAGTGCTGAATAGACACACACAAACAAGCTGCTTTGTGACAAGGCGCAGCTTGGGAGACTGGTCAGAAGTCCTGGCATCGTATTCTCATCCAAGAGCATCAATCCTCTGTCATTCTAAGCCAAAAGATGATACAAAGGATAACCCCTATGATAGCCAACGGCTGCTCAAACACCAGCGTGTCGAGGCTTCTGACTTGGAATGGGAAAGAAGTTTTGGGAGTAGGTTCCAGTCTCCAACGGCTCACCTCAATGTTCGAGTAGGCCTGAGCATGGGGGTATGATTCGTCCGTCTGAACTAAAGGAGAAAAGGGGGAACAGCGATTTAGGCGAGAACTTCGGCCTATTTACCTTAATAGTACTTGCACTGAGAGCTGGTCCACTTCATTCCCAAATATCCCTCAATAACCGAGGGAGCTTCAAGAGTTTCTCCTAGTTTTAGAAGTCACAGTTCGACTATTTGCAGACAAACAACTCGACTCTTTGTTGTTAACAGACAACAAGCGACCCAAGACTGTCTTTTTTGAGCTCTTCTTCTGGAGACGAATCGGATATAACGATCGCAGCGTTTCCCCATTCCCACAATTGAAAAGCCCGCGGGGTCGGCACCTCTGCCGAGGCACATCGCTATTGTCGTTCTCACTCGGGTCGATTTCTTATCGTCGATAATACTCGAACACAGCTGGCGACAACTTTTATTGATGATGACTTCTTGCGGCACCGTTAAACATCATTTCGAATATTTGTATCTGCCCACCGAGCCTCGGAGTGGGCAGTTCATATGAATCACATGCTTCATCTCCAAAATGGCCTCCGAAGACATGGCATACAGAAGTTGGGATCGAGCAATGACGTTGGCTTCTAGTGAAGACCATCAGTTGATATTGTATCCTTTCTCAACAAGGTGCCTGGTTGTTTAGTCCAAAGCTATCCATGTCTGATTTTATTGTTCATCTGCTGTTGGGCAACAGGCATGTCCACGCGTCGAGTGTTCTGGTTCGACGCGTACCGTTCATCGGCTATGGCATTGTCGTAATACTGAAGACACTGTCTCGATATAGGGCTAATCATCGCGAGCGAAAAGGGACTTGGTCTGTTATTGTCCGTACGGCACAGGATGGCCAGAAATTTTGGGTTGCTGTCTTTACACCCTTCGATATACTGATGCGAGTCTAAGCAAGCCATATCAACCGAGATCGAGAGCCATACCGGAAGTTGCTGTGTTTATCCCGGCACCTGCCCAAGCAAGGCTTTGCTGCAAGATGTTGGGTGTGGGTGACGGGGCAACAGCCGGCCGATACATACATAACCAGAAGAGATGGGAGATGAATCTCGATGAATTTTTAACAAGGGCCAAAACGAAAAGAGGGAGAGAAGAAGAAAACAAGGCTCGGCTCAACCACCCACTGCTCAAATTGGCGGATTTGTGGATTAACAATATGATCGGAAGCATTCTGGGGTGCGTGCTACGGCTCCCTCAACAAAATGGAACCCTTGTTAGTGGAGTGGTTTGGGACGTCACTGCCTATGGGGTCACCGTGGACAGGCCTCCAGGACATACCGCTCACTTTTGATGCAGGAATCGTTGAAAACGGCTTGCTTTGCGAAATTCAAGGGGCCATTTATTGAGGTAATCAGAGAACCCCAATGCTTGAGATTTGTTTAGCTTGAATATGGCGGATGGCAGACGTATGGTCTGATTTTTTTCTGTTCCGAGCTGAGACTTGATCGGCCATGGGCGTGCCCATAAACACTATTCGCTTCTTGGCCCTCAAGCAGTGAACCGATGGGTGGCTCAGCTATTTGATCTCTGCCTCTGACGGGGTCGAACGAAACGGACACATGGAGGACCGACGAGACGACACCAAGAGAGATTCCTGCTACGTTTCTTTAGCCAGGCATTTGAGGGACTAGTAGTGCCTTCCTTGGTGTGGACGGTCAGAGATTTTGCTGTTGTTCTGTCCTTCCCCTCTTCCAGGACTTGTACAGATGTTTCCGTGCGGGCTATTCCCTGGTATCAGTACGTCAGTAAGATTGAGCAGGACCTCCCAGCCTATCTAGTGTACTAGTACCTACCTACCTTAATAGAACTTGTGGCGCACAGAAAGAAATAGAATGAAAAAGAATTTTTACTTCCCCCTGTTTCTTAACCTCAGTCCCTACGCAACGTGCTGGCCCAAACAATACCGTCAACCACCGAATGTCTGCTCGAAATTCATCGCCTCATCGTGAACTGCTATCTCCACATACGGGAACAACAGCAAACATATGATGTTTGCCAGATCCTCACTTACCGCATTTCCTAAAGACCCTTTCGTTGTCGTTCTCCGTCCCTCCCTATCATACTTCCATGAGACCAATGTCCACTACGCGTCTGATCGGAGAGAAGAAGTCTGTTCTTTCGCCTCATCGTGATCAGCTCTACGCACCAACAAATCAGAAGCACGAGCGGGACGGACAAGATATTCTACTGGTAACAAGAGATCATATATATAAACAACTCCCTGCTAACACGTCCTGCCAGTCTCAATTCCGACACTACAATGACATTGTAACACCTTGACTTCAACATCGCACTTGCCCTACATCACAGAATCAAGAGATAGTACCTACAAAGACTGCCGCAATGAAAGCCGTGTACGTCAAGAGCACAATCACTTGTCTGTCGAAGTCGTCGATCAACTCTCTGTTCAAGAAGGTGAATGCCAGAACAAGGATGGCTAACATGATGACCTTTGCAACTGGAGAAAGCACGCCGAGAATGACGAGGCAAAGAGGGACCCCGACCACTATACAAGCGAAAACAAAAAGAGCAAAAAGCAGCAGCGCTCGGATCGGCCACCTACGAAACTCTTTGCTCACTTCTCCTTTCTTCCCTGGAATCTCGAAACACCTCTATTCCAAAGTCAGCATTCATTCAGCAAGGAGCCATTTACCAGTTGGACGACTTACAAAAGCAACTTGTGCCCAAGGTCTCTGAGGAAGAGTGCGGACAATCTTCTCGATCTTGTCCAGGTGAATGAATTGTATCCAGTCATTAGTGGGTTGGTGCGAGAACAAAGCGTGGTCCTGTCTGAGTTGTCTTCTAACGTAGCTTATGAACCCGTCGAGAGCGGTGCTGTTTGGTGTGTCTAGGGCGTTGATCTGGTGAGATCTCAGCAACAGCTTTTCTATTCACCTTGTCATTATCACACTAGTTGTCAAAGCAAAGTCTGACTCTCTTACGGAAACTCTCATGTTGCTTCTTGACGTTTTCCTTGAACTTGTCAAGCCCGGCATCTCCTTCTCTCATTCTTCGGTACAATTCATGCTCCAGCACGGAAAGACTATTGGCCTCATCCATTGCGAAGAAGGCAGTAAGTTTCCCAAACTTGGGGCATATCATGAAGGAGTCGTCTCTCGTCATCTGCTCGGCTATATATTCGAGTCTCCCCGCAGATCCTGCGTCGCTCATTTAGATTGGCCGGGAATGTGCATTGACCGTACAGCTTACCTGGTTCGCCCGTTTGAGCCTCCAAGTCTTGACAGGGCCTTTGTCAGCCGGTAGTGCAACCTACAGTTCCAGGCGCTTTTACGTACCAATATTGACGGGGTCTGCTTGGACAGTGTCTGCATGGACAGGGCTTCTTGCTTGGCGAGCCAAAGCCTGTTGGCTGTCAGTTATGTCAAGCTCCAGCTGGTCCATTGCGATATATCGGCTGTCAGTTATGATGAGCAGAAAAAGCAAAAAGAAAACAACGGCTTTGTGCGGTAGTTCTGGGACTAACCATGAAAAAGGGTTAGGAGGAGGAGTATTTATGTTAATCGTGGCTTACTTGACAGTCTGCACGTCATAGGATCCTTGAACGTGATGATTCTCTGCATCAACTCTGCCTTTGGGTTATCAATCGACAAAGTCAAGAGCCTGCACTGCCCCGGAGATGCAATGTGCCGGCCGCCCGACGCCTTAGGCCGTTGCAGATGGAAGGGGAAGCCATGGCGATTCGATCGAGAGGCTCAAGATATCTGGCCGCAGAACACAACCGTCAAAGAGGATATCCATACGAACGAGCCCACCACCTTGGGATTTCTACAGCTGCCTTACGAGGTAGATATGCCCATTAGGTAGGTGTCGTTGTTGGTTGTTGGTTGTTGGCTGTTGGCTATTATGTCCCATCCATGGATCTTACGGTCTCCTCAAGTCCCCTGGAAGTACCTAGCTTTGTATCTCTACCTCTACCTGGTACCTGCTACGCCAATGGCGGAAAGGATGAATCCTTTTAATTGGCGCCATGGGGTTTTGTGAAACACTGAATTAACCGTGCTATATCCGTTTCTATTTTGACTACATGCCTCGAAACATGAATTCAACTTTGTCTTTAGCTGTTTGAAGAGAAGAGATAGTCGATTGAGCCAGCTGCACAGATTATTGTGTCAATTCGATGAGTTTTGTTTTCTTACTAAGCTACTATTTTTTTTTTCTTTTATTTTGTGGTGACCGAAACAATTCTACCTCCAACGCGAAGCATGCCCCCCGGTATCCTTCAACTAACAAGGTGTGACCTTTTTGTTCAGCAAGTGGAAAGGGGATTCGTAGACCAGAGCAATGGATTGGACCATCAAGATAGCAGTTTAGGATGGGCGGACCAGAGCAGGTGGTGGACAAGCAAACTGGAAGAAACATATCAGCATTGATCAACTGGATGGATTTGCACCACCTTACCAATGATAACGGGTGCGGCTTCACAGATTGAATAGCCGCGGTCATCTGAACACAGCGATTCCAGATAACCTTTGGGTGTCCCGTGTTATTTAAGCCCGTTGCTCTGGAGTCTCGAACACCCCCTTAATCTCTCGATTCTCATGGTAGGTAGGACGTCTCCGAGGCACCCAAATAATGGAGGGTGGCTTCTTAGGCTTGGAGGCTTTGCTGGACTTGATGGAATTGTTGGAATTGATGGAACTGTTGGACCTGCTAGATCCGTTAGATTTGTCGGATTTGCCAGGCATGCTGAAGGATGTGGTTTGAAATGATGGAATGATGGTATCGAGAAAGACGTTGAGATTTGGGAAATTCTGGTCTGGCTTCTGGTGGTCATCGACCTCCATTTATAGAGATATCGAGAAAAGCCAACAGCCAAACAACCTGCTCCGGCCCTTCGCATCATTCACGCCCGGATAAGGAGAGCTCGTTTCATTCTTAGGACAGGATTCCGGATCCCTTGCTAGCGTCTTGTCTGATACTGCTTGTTGCGGGCTGAAGAACTGAGAGAAGCAGGGGAGACAGGGAAGGGGAAGATAGAAAAAAAGAAAATAATGGGAAATTAGGAGCCAGAACGGTGCACGGAGCGTGAACTCTGAGGAGATGTGACTTGTCTGTTTTTGCAATTGGAGACAGACACGACGTTGCTACTTACTTGGTCACAGTACATCAATCATGGGCTCATCAACCATGGGCTTGACTCGAGTGGCTAAGGAGAGAGAGTCCTGCCCCTGGGAAGCTGCCTGAGAATTTTTAATATGGTGCATCCTTTATTCGTAGAAATTCAGTTTGTAGAACCGCCCCGTAGCGAGCTCTGGTTAACTCTCCGGGGCGTGCCTCAACCTCTGGTCAAACCCGTCCTAACAATTACTGACTGGACTGATGGACGTCGGGGTTCCTTTTGCCGCTATCGTATCTTGTGGAATGCCTAGATACACTTAGCCAGTTTTACGGTACACTGATACGTGTGATAGTCAGTACTCGAAGCGTTGCCAATGGCGATATTCAGCACAAGAAGAACCAAAAATAGAAGCCAGTTGTTGAACAACATGTCTGATGGGCGTTGTGGGAGAGGGGTTGGGAAGCAAGCAAGTGTATCGTGGTACGGGCCTCCAGTGTCCGTCCATGCAATCCATAGGCCCCTGTTTCTCCCAATTGTCTGTTAGATTTGCATTGCAATTGTTAGTCTTGGTTCCACCTCTTGGTGGCGTTCGTCACTTCACGATGAGTCCTACAGTAGCTAGCATATCATACTAGACCTAGACCACATGAGTGCAGTCAACTGGAGCGAAACATCCGAGCCCCTTGTGGGTTTTCTCAACGCAGCACATCAAGACAAGATAACAAAACCGGTTATTCACTCTTGGCCTCATAACGTGAACAAGGCTTCAAAGTCTCTGCTGAAAGGGTCATATGGCATTCAATTGAAGTAGTGGTAGATTTCCTGTTGCATGGTTCTAGGATGCTGGCTCGTCCTATATCTTTCTTCTAGGATATCTCGCAGCATATCTAATCTTTACCAAAGAATTTGAGCCAGACTATGGCCCTCAGTCAATTTTTTGCAGAATTGTTATATAATCCAATACAATCTTTCCCACAGGCATTTTCTGGAGTTTCCTAATTTTGATTCAGGTACCTTACCTAGTCGATGAATCAGTCCTCGCAATACGTCTCGAAATGGTTTATATCGTTACCAATCACGCAAGGTACCTCCCAGGGGTTTCATCCCCCAAACCAACACCACCAATATTCTGTAATGAAATGCACATGCAAGTCGATTGATACTAGCCTCGCCTTGCTTTCGTCGCTTACTTGGCTTCACCTCCAACTCCACCACGGTGAGGAAGACTGGACTGCTGCAAGGTTTTCGGCTTGACCTTCACTACCCTACTATGGATCCACCCACCCACCCGTAATACCAAGCGATATCGAGTATGAATCAACCCGGTCATATCTCTCAGCTTGCATGCTTTAATTTGTTGGGTTTCTGCAGGTGGACATACATGCCATTGTCATAGTCTGTCTTTGTGCCTGTGGACTGCCCATTCATGCGCTCACCGCTATCCCTCCCATGGCATAAGTTGCCACATTTTGTGTGTTGGAGAAAAGTAGCATGATGAATTAACCCCAGGCTCTTACAAGATCTCCATTACGGATTGCAGCCACAACCCCCCTCCCCCGGCACTCTTCCGCTCTCAGGATTCATGTAGATGTCAAAGCAGTAGCACTATTGGATGTAACCATTTCCGAAAAAGGTACGGTACCGGTTCCTCGTCCGTAGCCCCTGTCCATGAACCTCAACAGTCAACGAATGAAGACTCAGCAATAATTATGAGATCTGATATAGTTGGTCGGTTGAAGAAATTACTGGTTTGCACGAACAAATATAAGTAAGGTTGTTGGCAAAGGGCTGAGACAGGGAGTATCCACAAGAGCCCGGCTTGACAACATAATGTAAGTAAGTGTACGAGGAGACGAATTTTTTCATGGTCTGAGCGTAGAATCATGCAATTTTGCGGTGGTGGAATTCTTTTTTTTTTGTCACTCTCCCTTCCACCTGGAAGAGCTTAAGATAGTGAAGAAGAGAGAAGGGAGAAGAGAGAAGAGGAGAGTGAAAGGAGAAAAGAAGCAGTCTCAAGGTGCATAGTCGGCACAGTCCCGAGAATTGGTTGTAGAAAGTTGTATGATTCCATCGTACAGGAACGCTGGCACCCAACTCACGCACATAAATCTATAAGCAAAGAACAGATGCCGTTGTGTCCTTTGACCAACAAGAGACATCCCCGACCCTACTATAGGAGAGAGAGAGAGAGGCACAGAGAGACGAGATGACGGTATCGTAAATCAAACATCAAAGACAAATGGATAAGACATCGGTCCCAGACACTAATTGATGTCTCGCGAGATGCCAGGAACAAGACATTGCAGTCCCATTAGGTTGGTTGAATCAAGACATCTGCAGCATTCAATCTTTGATTGAAGAGGGGGGAGGGGGGTGCATCTATGTTGAAAAATTTTCAATTACCTCGTGACACTCCTTGATAACAATACAAAACGTGGTTTGACATTGCATTTAAATTGATATACATGAACTAGACTAGGCATCAGTCACCTCATTACCCAAAGGGGTCGTGGCTGATACTCTACCTACTGATGATTAAACTTGAAGTGTAGTCTAATTCCAGGTCCACCAAAAGTGACAGCGGAAAATAGAGCTCTGGGGAAGTTGCTACTGTGCTCCATAAGGTAGGGCAGAGATAGATAGAGCTGGCCCCTCCCCCCCACAACCCTTCAGCTGGCAGATACAAACCCCGATTGGGGAATAATATTCCTTTACGAGACGTCTCGTTATTAGAATTATGAAATGCATTAATATCTGAGTCATTGACTTTATTGTGCTACCTAGGTACTGTGCAAGTGTTACCGTACCCCTTGTCTGCCGTCCGTCTTCTAACCTGATGATGGATTTAACGTCATTGCATTATATCAAACTCTGATAAAAATCTCCCCAACGCCTTTCTGACTTATACCTGGCCATAAGTGTACCTTGCCATATGATCATGAAAAAAAAAAAACAAGAATCAACCATTGCTGTGTGTACCGACCATAAACATCGCTATAATTCCATTGGGTATTTGTATCCTTACTCGTCAGTCTCCATCGCTCCCGTCTTCTGTTCGAGACCCCATTCAGCCCAAACATTATCCGCGCCGCTATAGCCAAAGTCGAGAGACCCATCCTTAGGGGGCGAACTTGGCATCACTCCATCAGTGCTAAGAAAATTGCCAAACTCAACCAGCGTGGTGTGATTAGCATCCAGCGAAGGCAGGCTGGAAAGATCAAAGTTTCCATTGCCGAGGTCGAAACTGGGCTCCGAGAGCATCTGCGTGATCGTCCGGCTCAGCGGAGTGTCAAAAACGCTGTCAAAGTTGCCAGAGTGATTCCGCGGGCTGCGTCTAACAGGCGTGCGGGTTGGTGTCTTCTCTAGTATATGCTGGCTAGGAGACACCATCTCTCTGATAGACCGTAATGATCGCGATACGCTGCGCGTCACGGGTCTGTGACTTGGTGTCGGCTGCGTAGGCGTCTTGAAAGGGGCATCATTGGGGCCACCTCTAGCTTTCGGTGGTGGCGTCGAGGGGCGAGCTGTTGTTGGAGTACCAAACAGGGCCTCCATCTCATCCTGCTCATGTGTTGTGTCTCTACCAGTATCAACAGTCATGTTTTCCTTCTCAGCCTCCAGCTCCTTGTTCTGACGATGCTCCACCATCTTTACAATATTCACATTGACCTCCCCAAGCTTCTTCAGTCCTCCCTTATGAGGGCTGGGAAACAACAGCCTTCGAGTTTTGCCAACCTGGGCATCAAAGTCGACTTGGATCGGACTCCGTGCGGTGCCGCTACCCCTTGAATGTGTTGATCCAGGGTTTGAATGATTCATGTCGTTATTTCCAAGCCCATCCTTGATAGACTGACCCAGGCCATCATTGCTCATAGTCGCATCAGCAGAGCCCCCTTGAGAAGGCCCGGCACCGTATTGCTTGGGGGATGAAGGTGTGGGACCGAGGGGATCTGTGGCAGGAAAAGCTTCAGAAGTGAAGTTGGGTTGTGAGACGCTCTTAGTTCTAGGCCTCTTCGCTCGAGAAGTGCTTTGTCCCGGCCCGCGCTTACGTCGATCCTGACCTAGACGCCCAAAACTGTTATCCCACTTGTCCTGTGGGCGATGTGTTCTGTATTTAGTAACCCATATTCCACATGGATTACAAAGAAGCTGCTCTAGCCAGGCTTTTCGGTCGTCGTCGCTGCCAAGAGACTTCTTGATGAGTCGGTAAGCAAGGGGCTTGTCCTCGTCGTCACGCTTCAAGATGTCAATTGCGGTAATGCGCCCAGGCTTCTCCGAGTATTCGACATACTCGGGCACACCGTCGTGATCCTGGACCCAGATCTTTCGCCAGGTTGGTGTCTCAATGGCGCCGCAGTTCGTGCAGAAAGGTGGCATCTCACCATTCGCAATTGCCTTTTCTAGCCGTTGCTTGATCGACTGTTTCTTCACCAAGTTCTTGTTGGATCTGACAGGGGGGGAAGAGGGCATCATGGGAGCGGCATCACTCGGAGGGCAAGGGGCCTCGGAAAAGGCCACAGCCGGTATTGGCATAGACCTTTCTGGTGCAGCGACAGGGTCACTTGCCAGTACGGATGTGTGAAGAGGGCCGGTTGAGTTGGATCGTCGGAGAGATGAAGGGATCTCAGTCGAAGGCCTAGGGGGTTCAGCTAGGATGGAATGGGAGAGGGCAGAAGGGCCAAGAGGCTCGCTTGCCGGAACCTCAGGGAAGATTAGTGGCCCAGCTCCGGCAGATTGAGACCGGCTAAGCTGTCTCGAAACGCGTGGTCGAGGCTGTGGTTGAGGTTGTACACGGTCGTTGCTCTGATTCGACTGTTGCTGTTCCTCTTGCGGAGTTTGGTATGCTTCTGTAGAGCACGTTGTGGATCCAGATGTTTGTCTTGCCAGCTGGAGGAGCGGCTCGTTCATCTCCTCCATCAACTGCTCGACAGTTTGATCAAACATCTGCTCGGCGCTGAGAGAAGGACTAGGTATCTTTTCAGAGGCATCTGTAGTGGGTGGGGGAGTGGGTGCGAATGTAGGCTGATGTCGTTTCTGAGGTTGGAGTTGAGGATGTTGAGAGTTGGCCGCCTTCATTGGGGGGAGAGAAGGTACGTCGGCCTGTGGAGGGCCAGCTGGGGTTGAGGTAGGGTGAGGAGTGTTGTAGTTTTGGATGTGGACAAGGTCTTGGCCACCTGGGCCTTGCTGGATCTTGAATACTTGTGTGGGAATACCCGTCGAGTCGGTCACCTCGGCGACCGTCTGCATCTTGGGTCGTGGTCTAAACCTGTCCTCCTTTACAGGCTGTAGGATAGGCTCATCAAACAGGTCATCTGTATCAAAGCTCGACTCTTCTCTTCGCGGCGCTAACATGGGTGGAAGCATCGGGCTTGAGGGAGGGGGGCTGGATTGCAGAAAAGATGCTGTTCTAGGTACTGGAGGAGACGAGCGCATGTCTTGAGGACTGTCCTCCGAGAATGCTGGTGTCCCAGTGATCGACTCCGGGGAACGGCCGTCTTCCTGGCTGGGAGAAAGAGCTCGCTTAGGCTTTTGGTTATATGAATTGGATGAATTCGAGCTCATCTCCTGGCGCATTGACGATTCTCTACGAGGCTTGATGGCCCTTGGACCACGGGCACCACCGAGAGGTCCCCCTTCAGGTACAGGTGTGGGGGCTCGAGGAACCTCCTGTAGATGATTGCCCGAAACCGTTTCATTATTGGCAGCGATAGGCCGGAAGGTCCGTAGCGATCCAGACGCGCTTGCAGCAACGCGCAGGGACTCTGGCCCAGAAGTGAATGGATTGGGGGCGGCCCGTTCGATCTTGGTCGTCTTGATCCTCTTCTTGGCTGGCCCAGCATCCTCACCCTCTGTCCCATCTTCGTAGCCAGAGGTGTTACCCTCAGCAGGCTTCTTTCGTGGTCGACCCCGTGGACGCCCTGTTGGTGGCTTCTTCTTTGACGTTCTGCTGGCAGGTCGTGAAGTAGGTTGAGCGGGTATGGTTGCTGGGTCGACAGGAACTGGGGCCACTCGCTGGATTTCTTGCAGAGGCAGACCCTGTGAAGAGGGGCCAAACGAGTCTCGTCTCTGTTGAGGTACAACATGGGAAGGGCCTTGTGAGAGAGCAGGCGAAGCAACGCGTGATACATGATTGGAATGGCCGATCTGGGGGTTCGACTGGATAAATGAGTTCCACTCTGCGGCACCAGTTGGTGTCATGGCTGTTTCCATAGGTCTCATCGGTTGCAGGTCCATAGATGGCTGACACTCAGGACGTTGGACTCGTGAAGCGGCTGTAAACTTGAGTCGAACCTCGATTATCTCTCGATTTCCTCCTTGAAAGACAGCCAGCAAGTTCTTGGTGACTCGGCCTGTGACCATCTTGGGTGCTTGAGAACTCCAATTTCCTCGCATGGAATCAAGAGCCCATGATAGCATACCCTGCCCGACCAGTGGTGTGTCGGGCTCCGAATAATCAAGGGCATAGATGGTATAATCGCCATCCTCGACAGTAAGTTCAGGACTACAATCGGTTACTGCCTGAAGACACAGGCGTAGGTCGATGACGGCAATGGAATTTTTGTCGTCGATGGGTATCGTCTGTAGGTGAAAGGTCTGAGGAGATCGAGCCAGGCAGTTGATCTTGCCTTCTCTGTCAAAGGTGTAATTTACCTTGACTGTGAAACTGTTAGTAAAGGTACAACGAGCATCATCGTGGTCATGATAGCATACGGCCCATAGGTCTAACTTGAACAGTAGAATCATCCATGTCGTCAGTCTGAGGCATCGCCTGACCGTTGATATTCCAGCCACTGTGGCCGCCCTGCGGTGCAATGGGAACTGGTGAGGTCATGGCAGACGAGCCCCTCGAGGGGGATGGCGAAGATTCTCGGACGTGATTCTAAACACCCAGGGCAGTCGGATAATTATCGTCAACGGGAAAAATAGCGGAACAGCTTCGAGATAGATACGGTGAGGGATGTATTTGACGAGTTCGTCGTGAAGAATAGGTAAAAAGTGGTGAGGAAAGTGGTGGTGGAGTTGGATGATAAGATCCAAGTAAAGAATGCAGAAGCGAGGTTTTAGTGCTGCGAGATTGTTGGCCGGGTGGTGGTTTCAAGGTGCGTGACGCGCTTCAACACCCGTCGCGTCGTGTAGCGTGGATCAGCAAAAAACCACTTTAAGAATAGCGGAGCACAAGCAATTAAGGTGATTGATGCGATGGAAGAGGGGGGAAAGTCAAGGATAAGTTGAGGAGAAATTTAGAGTGGATGACGATAGGAAAGAATTGAAATATCAAGTCCGTCGTGGTTCAATGTGAAATCTGTATTGAAATGATCACGACTTTTCCGTGATGTCGCGTTGAAGTCGTGGTTGCTAGATGATAACGCCTTACTGCAGCAAATGGACTTCTTTTCGCTGGTGGTGGGCAATGGTGTAACCCAAGTGGTCAATCACCGTCCTAAAGGTGGATACCACTCAATTGAAAGTGGCTGCAGTGGCAGATGGCGCCAGAAGGATGGACGTGGGGCTTGTTCGGTAGGCGGGCAGACAGGGGGAAAGTGCGGTGGTGCCTTGCTAGACCTATGACGCGCGCCTACTTTTCCCAGCCCGCGGTTGTTGTCTCACGCGGTGGGCTTGAAGGGTTTCTGTCCGGATTGAGATGACCCACTCTTTTCTTCTAGGGAGGATTAAAGGTCCAAACCGCTCCAAATTTATAGATCCGAAAGAAGACAGTGAGAAGGATGAAAGATGTGTTGCAACCATGAAACTTGGCTGGTTTATGAGTAAGCCAACCTAAATCCTGGAGCTTTTGTGTATGATTCTTTTGAACCTTTTGCTGCAATACGTCGGTCCGAGCGTAGGGACGGACGGAGAACAAAGGAGATAAGACAAGAGAAGACTTCGAAGAGAAAGCTCAAAGCTCGAGGGATCCAGTTCTGTACCCGTCGGTTGGCCACGCAACAGACCCTTTTCTCTTCCCCTCGTTCTTTTCTCACCTGCTCAAGCTAGCCAGTTCGTTTCAGCCAGCTCAGCAACCGACCTTGTTCTCATTCCCTTCCGTGTTTCGATGACGGGTAAAGATTGAAAAAAAAGAGAGGAAGAGTAATGGTCGGGATTTCCCTTTCAAAAAGTTCGTGGTTGAGGCGGATACTGTCCCTTTTATATGTTTCCTCTTGAGCCTGAGGCCATCTCCCACTCTTGTCATCTCATGGGTTGGGTCAAAGGCAACGAGGAGAAAGAAAGGCGTTCATCATCCCTCTCCAACCCGGCTGACTCTTCCATCGCATCACTTTTGACGCCATCAATGCCTTTTCTTTTTTTTCTTCTTCTTCATGTTATGACTCCGTCTTGTTCCCCCTTCTTTGCCCACCTCCAACTCCCACCCTCCACTACGTCTTATCCACCCACGTTCTCTTTCTAAGCCTTTCCCACCACTCGAAACGAGGCTTTTGCTTTGCCTATCACAATTCTCATCTAAATTAGTTTTGGTGTTTTCCCACTCCACGCTTCCTTTCCTGGTCGCCACTGTTTCTCTCACAACAGTCAACCCCATGCATCCACCTCCCATCTCAACCCCACCATCGTGACTTATTCATCAACCCATGTCCAGCGTTTTCAACAATACGTGATCAAATCATCAAGTCATGCAAAATGTTCATTTTCTTCTCATCTATCAACACACGTACTACGCTTGCATCATCGCGCAGTGGCTTCTATTTTACATATTATTTAGATATAATGAAATATTTCTCAGATCTTCCGTCGCTTACTATTTTTACAGTCGGCTTGTGGGCACTGACTCGTCTTCCAACCATCGCGCATTGCCTTCGCCATCAACCTCAGTCTTGCGGGCAACAATCTCCTTGACAATGTCTGACACGCCGTGACGGTTGTTGCGTGAGTAGACAACACGATCAATCAAAGCCTTTGGAGTGTAGGTGCCACTGTTCAATACCTTCTCAACTTCCTTCTCAGTTGGCACGCCCAACTGCTGATGAGGATATTCGGAGTAGGTTCGGTCAGTGAAGAGGTTGATGTTCTTGCTGTCATCAAACTCAAAGAAGGGTTTGGTGACATTGGTCTCAGGGGGGATGGCATCCAGAGACTCGGGCTGCCATTTCGGCGTCTCCTTGCGGACCAAGAGGGCCTCAACACCCTCAGTGAAGTCGGGGTGCTGCATGAACTTGGTAGCAATCTGATGCTCCTTCTTGAAAGTCTCGGCAATATCCCACTCGCCACCCACACGCATTTGGCGGAGGGCCACATGCACAGCAGTTGGTGACCGCTTCTGCAGCGTCTTGAGCTGCTTCTGTGCCCACTCCTCAGTAGAACCCCGCTCGGCCTGCAAGGCAGCAATGATGTCGCCAATGTTGTTCTTGTTAAAGCAGCGGTCGATCGCCTTACGGATCTCACCGCCAAGGGCAATAGGCTGATCATAGGGGATACCAGTAGAGAACTCCTCCAAGGTCTGGTTGATGAGGTTAAGTCGAGTGCCCAAGTTGTCGCTATCGCGGAATCGCAGCTCAGCAAGTCGGTTCTCGAGATCGGGAAGGCTGGTCGAATGCAGATAGTGGGTGGCAATGCCGGCATAGAAAACGTTGGGTCCGGAGAGTCGCTCGCTGGTCAGCGCCAGGTAAGTTCCGACAGACCCATTCATGCGAGGCAGGAAGAAAGAAGCGCCCACATCAGGGAAGAATCCGATTGTGGTCTCGGGCATGGCGAAGACGGTCTTCTCGGTCGCGATTCGGAAAGGAGCATGGACACTAAGTCCGACACCACCACCCATGGTGATGCCATCCATAAAGGCAATGTAAGGCTTCTGATAAGTGGCAATATAGTGGTCGAGCTTGTATTCCAGGGCGAAGTATTTGGCAGACTTCTTCCATCCATCTTGCTCCTTGTTGAGCTTGGCTAGCGCAGCAACATCACCACCAGCACAAAGGGCCTTTTCACCAGCACCCTTCATGACGATGACGTTGGCCATGTCTGATTTCTCCCATTCGATGAGGCGAGGGACGATCTTTCGAATCATGGAGTCGTTAAGAGAGTTGAGTTTCTTGGGTCGGTTAAGCATGATGGTTCGCAGGCCATATTTGCTCTCGAAAACGACATCGTTCGCTTCGTCATTGGGCTTTTCCTTGATTGTAAGAGCCTCATTGGAGATCTACAACATCGTCAATTAGGCCATTAATCCCCCATAGCTCCTCCTGGTCAAAAATTTCTTACCTGCCTAGCTTGTGAAGCCATCATGAAGCTTGTTCTTGAGTTTCTCAAGCTTGCATTTGTAGCCGCACCGGCTCGAGCAGCAAGGGATCGGAACGACATTTATGAAAAAGAGGACCTGAACCGTCAACGCGATCAATGGAAAATTGTCATGCGCTTTATCGACAAAAATGAGGGGTACTCGGAGTTACTACTACTGGTATAAATGTCGTCTGGATGCCGCGGCAATAGCTGTTGTCGACCTCCGCATTCAAAGAAAAATTCCCCAAAAACCGCGGATAACAGCATCTTTCCGTTATCTGGGCCATGGTATCTAGCGGGTGAAGTCAGCACCACGTGACCTGCACATACTGGCTTGAGAGCTCCACAGCTTTATCCAATTAGGTGCTTCAGGGTCAGTTTGTCGACTTTTCGAGCTTGATAGTGCTTCAGCCTTGCGCGCCGCATATTCAACTCCCCAAAATCACCGCCAAATTCATATACAATGTCCGACCCCAAGATTCAGTAAGAATCCTCATCTCCAAGGCCTTCAAGAGTTGATCCTAACACTCGAACAGAGAATTGCTGACAAAGTCGCGCTCGGAACTTACGTACGCGCCTTCTCTCCCCGTCTACCAACCCCGCGACAAGACCAATGCTAACTCATGATGCTTTTTTAACCTGTATACAGCGAGTACGAGATCGCACAACTTGAGGAGCACGAATTCTCCGCTGGCCCTCTCTCTATTCTTCAGACAGCTGTTCGCTCGCACGTCCAGGTCCTCATCTCAATCCGCAACAACCGCAAACTGCTCGCCCGCGTCAAGGCCTTCGACCGCCATTGTAATATGGTCCTCGAGAATGTCAAGGAGATGTGGACAGAAACTCCTCGACTAGCGAACGGAAAGAAGGGTCGCCCAGTGAACAAGGATAGATTTATTAGCAAGATGTAGGTTCCACTGCTGCCTACCTAGCCTTGGTTGCAGACTAATCCGGGAGATGATTTACGGAGAAATGCTGACGTGTAAAAACAGGTTTTTACGAGGTGATAGCGTTATTCTGGTACTTCTGAGCTAATTGAGTTTACTACACTGTTCACCGGGTCGAGGATTTATTCAGCTAAGAACGGAATGTCGGATGTACGGTCTTAGGGTCAGACACACAGGGACTACATAGGCGTTGAAAACAGTTTGATTTACGCTCACGATTCGATTATTGTGCCCAACTACGATATCACCACGTCGTGATTCAAAATTTCGGCTTATGATATACAGTATCCTTCTATGACAAGCTTACCCCATGCTTCTTCACTCTACCAATCCTTGAAAGAATGAGGCCAGACCCCAGGCACCAGGATCGGGAACCTCTTGATAACCACTTCCTCCGATGTACACTGATCTACCAAGGCTAGCCTCCATTCCCTTGGTCTTTTCAGCACCCTGGAGTGCTGCTTGAGCAGCCTCCTTGACGTTGCCTGTCTTGGCCAGTGTGTCGACAAACGGGTATAGGGCATCGACTAGAGTACGGTCACCTGGTCGAGCCGGTGTATAGGTTGCCAAGGCATCACTGCTCTGCTTGAGGGCTTTTGCCCAGACATCAGCAGAGGCATTGCCAGGGGCCAATCCACGGAGAGCGTGAACAAGAGCGTTGAGGAAGATGGCGTAGAGTGCACCTGATGTGCCATCCATATGATTTTCGACGACAGGAACGATGGCAGCAACATCAACAACGGCATCGCCTGTGAACGAATGCTCTTTGAGATGGCTTAGGATGGCTACAGAGCGTCAGTGAGTTGCCTATTTGGGGACTGGCTTATTGGCTTACCTTCTGCTCCTCGCTTCAGACCAATACCACAGTCTCCATCACCAACAACAGTGTCATATCTCGTTACATCGGGTTCGACGTCGATAACCTTCTTCAGTGCATTCTCTAATGCAGATTGAGCTGCGGCACCATCCATTTTCAAGTCGCTGTTTTCTTGCTTCTCAGCTGAGCCGACGTCATCCGTTCTAGTAGCAGTGTTGTCGGCTTCCCAGGTGCTGGTCTGAATTGGCGCAGCCCAACCAACGACTTCGCTAGGCGCATCGAGCAGCTCGATCATACTAGGTGCTTCAAAATCGGGCGAAACGACGTTGAGGAGCGTAATGCTGAAGCCTAGTCCGTTGAGACTCGTCATGTAAGTGCCACTAAGAACACGGACTGGCTTGATGCTATGGCTGGCATCCAGCTGGCTCACAACCTCTGCGGTGATACCAGCTAGCTCGAGTGGGCTGACACCGCCAAGGTTATTGACCATGAGAACAACCTCCTTGGAATTGACATTGACGAAAGCGCGGTCCTTGTCATTTTGATCAAGTAGTTGCTTGAGCATCTTCTCCACAAGCTCCTTCAACTCAACCTTTTCACGTCCCGACCCAGGCTCATTGTGAATGCCCATTCCGAGCTCAACTTCGCCCGCCTCCAGGTGGTCTTCGGCGTTGACTTTGCGTCCTGGTACATGCACATGCTCAAGACTGGCACCAACACTGACAAGATTATCAGCTGTCAAACGGGCGTACTTTGTGACCTCGGTCAGTGGCCTTCCGAGAGCTGCCAGCGCACCCGAGATCTTGTGAACAATGACAGTTCCAGCGATACCTCGCCTGCCAACCTTGCCAGCCTTTGTACGACCAACACCGACATCGTCGCCAACAACGACCATGTCCACATCCAACCCCGCAGCCTTACCCTTCTCGACAGCCATACCAAAGTTGAGCACATCACCAGTATAGTTCATGACTGTGACCAAGACACCTTTTGATGTGTCAACGCGTGAGGTGATGGCTGCGCGAATCTGCTCAGCTGAAGGGCTGGCGAAGATAGTACCGGCCACAGCGGCTGACAACATGCCCTTGCCAACCATGCCGGCAAATGAAGGTTCATGACCTGAACCTCCACCAGAGATGATGGAAACTTGAGAAGAGGCATTGGAATCAGGACGGCGATAGATAATCTTGTGGTCTGGATCGAGGGCGACGGAGGGATTTGTGTAGGTGAGGCTACGAAGAGCTGAGTTGACGAGATGAGTTGGATCGTTGATGAAGTGCCTCGAAGACATGATATGATAGTATGAACCAGTTCACGATGGTGCGAGAAGAAGTGTGGCTAAATGGAAAGAATTGGGCGATGAATTTTAGAGGAATCAGGGAATTCACTAAATTGCAGGACGTGAAGTGAAAGTGATGTTGTTTTTCTTCAATACTTATGCTAAGTTGGGACTGGGATACGATGAAGATGTCAAAAGAGCTATTGCCGTCCATCTGTATGTGACGTCTGGTTTAAGGTGGTGGTATGTCGGGTAACCTAGGCTGTCAATTGAGGGGGATGAACTCATAGTGAGCCTGTACTCCGCTGAAATCCCCCCAAGACGCGGGGTCAAGTTTGTCCTTGTCCTGGTGGGGGTTGGTTTGGCATGGCATGGCAATTGGATTCACTGCTCTGGATGTTGGCCCCAAGAGTGTAAAAGGTTTGGGGGTGAAAGGTGGTATGATGAGTAGTATGATACGACTAATATGTCTGGTGCATCGATATGAATGCTGCAATTATTCCAATAAGCAGTATGTGATTTAGGCGAGATCCTATGGTTGTGATCAAGAACATGTAATGGTTATCAGATGTTGCAACTGGTGAAGAGTTCTAGTCAGATGAGGAAGTATGCTTGAATGAGGTGTGAGACGATGTCAGCAAGGGGAATATGAACAAAGCAAAGTTTTCAGTCTCATGACATGAAGAAGAGTATTTGGATCATTTTGGCAAACAATACGTAGGTATGTATATCAATCACCCTATACTGGTACAAAGAAATAGCAATGATTGTGACTAAATAAATATACTACAAGTGCCATTCAAAGTCGTACTGTCAATATCATTTCCCCACGTGATATGTGTGAGAAAGTTGGCGGAGAAATGGAGAAACTTCAAATGGATTTATATATGGAAACAAAGTGACATAAGCAACTGGCAGCCATCCGTGACGGCATACCCGTGTCCATTCGTCGACAATATGGAAATCGATAGACGAGAATAGTTACCATAGACGTCATGTGACATGCCATTGAGAGTCCAATTCCCATTGTCAATGCCAAGTGAATGAAGTATGAAGTGCACAACGCATCAGAAGACGTCGGAATTGTGTCTGGCATAACGCACAGTATGCTTAAGGGATTCGACTGTCAAGCTCCAGTTTCTCCAGTTCACCACCCCTGTCTTCCAGTAAAGAAAATACTGGAATATCGAACGGAATCAAGTTATTCCCTGACAACTGCAGCAATTACAAGGCAGCCCATATCAACAAGCCAAAGGAAACACCCCAGGCTTGAAAAATATACTACGTTGTATACTCTGAGACCCTGTGACGACGAAACAAGACATCTGTAAATCAGGAGCCATGCTCGGACCCTGACGAAATGATTGTATAGTGCTGCTATTCTGGTGTTCTCTTCCACTTGGGGCCACCTAATAAAGAATTGAACAAAGTTTTGAGAGGAAATCAGGGATCAATTCTGGATCATCGGAAAAGTGGGAGGCTTACGAGTCAAGGAGACACAGACCCCCCAGGGTGAGTGTGAATCGAAGACATCTTTTGAAACTACCAACAATACGTTCAATGATATCGAGTCAAATCCAACTATTTCGAGCTTTGCGTGCGCGGCCCCGGAAACTATAGTACAAGAAAAATCATTACTGCTTACATAGGCCGGGCATTCCTGTGCCGTTGAAAAGCTCTTTCTGTCGTAAATCGTATCCAAATTGTTTTTGGCTTCGTATCGTATTCATGAGGCATCCAAAAGGGGGTGCAGCATTTCGCTTCCTTGAAAATGACGGTGGAGATGCCCTGAGCTATTACGGGGCGGAACTTTCGGCGAGGGGAGACAGGGGAAGCAAAAAGAAGAGCCTGCGCCTTTGACAAATGAGGGGGAATGGAAAACCTGTATGCAAAGGAAACAACGAGAAGTTGGCATGAAATCGGCATTTCCAAGGATTAACGGGTAGGTAGAAAAACGACAGCCCAATTGGAAATGCGTTGGTGAGTGTGAGGTATGCAGTTCAAGACAGAAGCCCATCAGAGACAGTCTAGAACGGTTTGCTCTGGTACAGCAGGTATAGGTACAATACAATCAATACACGCGTGGCTTGGTATACTACTAATTTGGTACCCTTGGCTGCCATCATCCCGATTTGCCGGCTTGGCCGACAGCGAATAAATCGTGGTAAAGTCTGGGCATCGAATCATGTAAGTCATGAAAGAATCTAGTCGACCGTCTGAGACTTTCCTTCCATGTCCTTTTGATAGCGTTATGTCGAGATGGCTTGGTATTGAGGAAGAAGGAGCAGGACAGATGGAGACTTAGGTAAAAATCAGGAAGGGGAAAAATAAGGAAGGAATAAAGGAGAAAAAACTGGGTATTGAGAGAAGGATCAACGCGGATAAGTCAAGGTGTATCTTGCTCCCAAGTTTCATCACGAAATCAACCAACCATTGATTGTATATCAACAACATGAGCATCCAGAACAAGGGCCTCCCTTCGTATCAACATGTTACCCCTTCCTTTTGACGGAGTCCACAACCTGAAACCCCATTGACTTAGGTAGTTCTGTTGTACAGTGCTTTTCTGCACCTAACCAATGCACTGCCACCAACTGGAGTTTGCATCTTCATCAACCGCAACGGAACCATCTGCAGCATGGCACCCCTGACGACGACGATGGTCCAAGTTACGTACACGACGTGCCACTAAATGGAGCTGAACCACATTATTTGCAACACCCCTTCAAAGTGCTACGCTATGCACTATTGTACATGACACTGTCAAATCTCCGATTATTGCGAAATGGGTCCCTTTGTTCCATTATGGATTGGGTTACTGGTCTAGTTGTAAACGCGCGGTCAAGGGTTCGACTGCTGTCATGGGCACCCCCCCCTCGACTCCCGCTTTGACTAGCGAGGGCAATCCGCCTTGGTATTGTCGATTTGACTTGATCTTGAAAGCCTGTGCCTTATCCTGTTCTCTTTCCCTACTTTCTCTTATTCTCTTTTCCTTCTATCTGCTTGGCCTTTTCCTTGGTATTCCTTAACCTCTATTCTTAGTTACGTTGCTATTCCCGAGCAATACCTTCGTTAACGAAACTCAACTTCGGTCTTCTATTCTCTCACGCCCTCAACAAAAGCGACAGCAAATCTCGTTGGACTCATGTAGTGTGTTTCTGAAGATTGTACCTACGAAAAAAAGATACAGATGCTCAGCATCTCACCTCAGCATCAAATACGAGATCTCACCTGGACCACTACAGTAAAGCTCAGCTGCGCCTTGAAGTAAAATAATAAAAAACTATTCGACGTTCCTTTCGACAGATATTCAAAAATCCCTATTCGACCATCATTCAACTCAAGTCTTTCGTTCACCATGAAACATTTTCTTCCGCTATCAACACTGGCCCTGAGTCTTTGGACCACCACGACGCATGGAATCGAGGTGTCCTGGGACGATAAAGGTAAGCGGCATAAGCAACGGACATAAATGATGTGCTTTGTATTTTTTCTGACTTGTGCAAAGAATCAATCAAGGAAGCTGCCGCCACGATAGCTTATGGCCTTGTTGGCTTCTACACTGGTAACAATACTGGCGATGTGCCGGGTAACCTTCCAGACCCTTACTACTGTATGTTGACAACGCTCCAAAATACAACCTTCAGAAGAGCTTACACTTTTCAGGGTGGGAGGCCGGAGCAATGTTCGGTGCTCTAGTTGACTACTGGTGGCTCACGGGTGATGAGTCCTACAACAACATCACCCAGCAAGCCATGGTGCATCAGGCTGGTAATGACAACGATTATATGCCTACCAACCAAACAAGAACGGAAGGAAATGACGATCAAGGTTTCTGGGCCATGGCTGCCATGGCTGCCGCCGAACGAAAGTTCCCCGACCCCCCCGAAGATGAGCCTCAGTGGCTCGCCCTTGCTCAGGCTGTCTTTAACGAGTATGCCAGTCGCTGGGATACGGAGCACTGTGAAGGTGGTCTTCGCTGGCAGATTTTTACCTTCAACACAGGATACAACTACAAAAACTCGATCTCCAACGGATGCTTCTTCAACATCGCTGCCCGTCTAGCCCGCTACACAGGCAACGAAACCTATGCTGAGTGGGCTGAAAAGATCTGGGACTGGGAGGAGTCAGTGACTCTTATTACAAAGGACCACAAGGTTCTCGACGGATTGACCATTGGTGAGGACAACTGCAGCGATATCGATCAGACGCAATGGAGTTACAATGCCGGCATCTTCCTCCACGGCGCTTCGGTCATGTACAATATCAGCTCAGAGAACGCGACAGAGACTAGCAAGTGGAAGACCCGAGTGGACGGCATGTGGACAGATATCTCGACCCGATTCGTCAAGAACGATGTCATCTACGAACAGTTTTGCGAGCCGACTAAGCAGTGCAACCAGGACCAGCAGAGTTTCAAGGGTTATCTCGGGCGATGGATGGCGGCCACCACGCAGATGGCCCCCTACATGTATCAAAACCTGACGACACTGATTCTCTCGAGTGCAAAGGCCGCAGCATCCGTATGCACTGGATCACCGGCGGAAAAATTCAAAGGTCATCCGGGAACTGCCTGTGGGTTCTCCTGGACAGGCAACGAATTCGATGGCCTCAATGGTGTTGGACCGCAAATGAACGCCATGTCGATGGTCATGTACAACCTGGTCAGCGGAGCGAGCGCCCCTGTGACAGAAAAGAGTGGCGGAACGTCCAAGGGCGATGCCGGAGCCGGAAACAAGAATTCGGATAGCACAACCAAATATCAGAAGCCTATTGGGACATCTGACAGGGCAGGCGCAGCTATCATAACCCTGATCATGTCGGCTGGAGTTATTGCTGGAACAGCATTCACTTTGTCATAGAGATAGATACATTGGATTTGGAATTTACTTTGTTTGGCGTTGGGGGGCATAGTCTAGAATTTGGAAGACATTGGTAAGGGGATTCTTTGTATTAGATTAATGGATCTATGTTAACATAGACGTTTCCTCCAATTTCGTTCAGAGCTTGGTTAAGTGTGCACATGTGACACATGTTCAAAGACTCATACAAGATATATAGTTTTCACATCACAACCTCTAACCCACCCACAGGAACCTTCGAGCTTATAACCTCTTCAAGCATCCTCTTTTGGGACACCATTCTCGTCCCTACCCAGCCTCGCCCATTGGGTCTTCAAGGTGGGTATATCGGCATTGACCAGCCCGTTCACCCACTTATCTTGGCTTCCATGGCCCTCCTTAGACTGGTCGCTTACTTTGGCGGCCAGTCTTCCCAGCAAGAGGGGCGAGCAATTGACATAGACGCCCTCATAGGACTTTGCTGGCACGCAGTAAGTCTCGTGGTATATACCAAGATGAGGGTACTTGGTCTTGTTCCACCAGTCCCAGGCCACGCGGTGTAGCTCATCGTGAGCAAAGTTGTGAAGACCTTGGATATCACGGAAGTAGAAAGAGACGAGAACGGTGTTGTTGCTGCGTCGATCGTCACCTCGCCAGACAGATGAAGTAAGGTAGCCGAATTCCTCGCGACGAAGTTGGATATCCTGAATCATGGCTTGGACATGACTGTTTAGATCTGCAACACCCGGCGCGAGGATTCCTAGGGGATGGTTCCACTGCGCACCGAGTTGGAATACAACGAGCGGGGATGAACCGGGGGAGTTGCCGAAAAAACCGTCGGGATGAGGGATCTGAGCGGTGACGCGGCCAGGAATGACATCGGCGTTGAATTCATTCGGTTTGGGACTGAGGACTTGACAGATGGTGGTGATGATGGAGTTGAGGAGAAGAATGAAGGCGGGGACAACTGCCCAGCGAAGAGGGAGGATGGAGCAGAGAAGGATTTGGATGAGGGAGCCGGTTAATATGATGGTGTGTGGCTTGACTGTATCTTTGAGAATGGACTGTAAATAGTGCGGGTGGTGTTAGTGATGGGGAGTTTCATGGTGCAAGGAGCGAGGACTTGACTTACAAAGGTTTCGACCTTGGGGTGGAACGTTCGAGGTTTCTCAGTAGGGGCGAAGATTGGCTGAAAGTCTTTAGTCATGATGAATGAGACGGAAGCTGAGTGTAAAAATAAAAATAAAAATGTTTGGTGTTGTTTTCTATCTTTTAAATAGGCTGGAATCAAAGTGGTGGTGTTGACAATCTCAGAGGATGGGATTCTTCATCACTTATATATACACACACACATCACCATCATTCCAAAATAACGGGCGCAAAGTCTTTTTATCCATCCTTGTATACATCAGGACATCTCCCACCCCCCCGCTTGTGTCCCTTTTTTTTTTGTTTTTGGATTTCCTTGCCAAAACGTCATGAGGGAGGAGATGAGAGAGAGAGAGAGAGAGAGAATGTGTGTCTCTGAAAAATCCGGAACCAACATGCGGAGCGAATGCGAGTGAGTGGTGGGGTGTTCTGTGTGTGACCTGGAAAGGTGTGTATGGTGTGTGTGCATTACATGAGGATGTTGCATGTGTGAGTGTGTTCCAGATTTGGACGGGCTTTGTAAATGGTGTGAACTACTATCCATATATTTGGGTTTCCTATTTGCTAGTGTAAATAAACGTGCATGTTTTGATGTTGGTTGTAGCTAGGCTATGATTCGGTGTTGATGACTGTAGGTTAACTCGTGTTGAGTATACTCACCACTCGACTTTTGTGATTAGAATATCGAAATAGAACCAGATAGACTCATAACTTGACGTAGCGAATTCAATACAACTCTTCTTCTCATAGTGCTGAGACAAACGTGTAATTAATAATCTAAGCATCATCACTCCCAATTTCTCGAACGGGCCCCCTCTCTTAATCTATCTTCCCGTCTCGCACTCGCTTATACTACTTTTCTCGTCACGATCCAAAAGCCCATGTTCCATCACTTAAACCCCTTCTTCCATTTCTCCGATCTCTCTTGGCCCCCCTCTTTCTCTTATTCTCTAACATCACCCCCGTTGTTCTCAGAAAACTGATCAAAAATTGATTGATCGACATTAACAACAAACCTGTACTGCCCTGCACTGCATTCTACCGTCCAATGTCACGGAGTCCATTGGGTTCTTGTCCCCCCCTTATAACTGCTTCAACCAACACCCACGTGACGTCCCACGTGAACATGCTCTGCCAAGATTCCGTCGTCCGCACCTCCCATACACGCAATGCGTGCAGATCACTTCTAAAAAACGGGGTCCAAGTTTCACATGACAAGCTTCTTTGCCATTTTCAGTCCAAAAACTCCATTCTCATATGCAGTACTCTATAACAAAGCATGTCTACTACTACCGTATCTCAGAGACAACACATCATCATTAATTCACAAAAACAAATAAATCTCCGACATTGCTACGTAGTATGCTCCATACATCGATCACCCTTAGCGACTGATGAACGGTCAAGTGAACATAGTTAGTTATACGTCACCACATCATGCCAATATCGATCTTGAAGCAATACGCTCATGTTATATACTATATTCGAATGCAGACTCAGAATGCAGCCATTCCTCAGTCATCACTCATTACAGGTCGTCCCAGTATCGTTATGCTATCTGATCTAAATCCAAACACCAAAAACAAAACAACCCCGTCCAATAGACTGCCGGCATTAAAGCCTTCTTCTTCTCTCCTCTACACCTTCATCGACGCCCTCTTGTCTTTTTCAGAAACACAATGTTAACCAGTCTCATGATCAACACCCAGAGGGGTCACGAACCAACTTCACAGACGGACCAACATGACCAGCCAAATACAAAATTCTCACCAGCTTCCCCTCACTTCTCAAGCCACCGATATACCAACTGCATGTTGCATGCATATGCTAACCGCTGGTTATGGTATGTAGCGTCGACGAGAATATGTCCAAGCTCCTTCTCTACCTTCATGTACCGGTCTGCTTTGCCGACTTTCGAAACTGTCCACACACTTTTTTTATCGAAATTATTCTGTACCGTAGATTGTGCGCCATATACCCGTACCCTTATGCGCCAGATAAAACAAGAACAGGAGCATTCATGGATGCATGCATGCTTCAGGTTAAACAGTATTCTCCTTGCCGCCTGCATGGCGATTTTGGGGTTCCATGAGGGACTTCTCCCATTCATCCATCAAGTTGGTTGCCGTTCGCTTGATATTGCTGGGAGAGAGCTGGTTCACAATGTTTGGGAGGATCTCTTCCAACTTGGGAGATAGCAGGGGTGTTTCATATCCAGTCGACTTCTTCTTCCTACAATCCTGTTAGTGTCTAGTCTTGAAACTTCGGTACGTCTCTCCCACACAGACTTACAAAGGCGTGTTGTTCTGCTCTCCTTCGTCGGATGTCGCCGACAAATCATCCATGCCTGTGCTGCCCATGGTCGAGCCGCTCCAGCGAGATGTCTTGGCCGATGACGCTGGCGAGTCCCAGTTGGACCAGTCTGTATCATCTAATGCATCAAGTCCCAATGGGGTCCATGAAAATGACTTGTTCTTGGATTTAGTTCTTTCGATTTTTGGCTTTGTCGCCGTCTCTGTCCTGGTCTTGGGGACCGTGCTCGAGGCAGCCGAGGGTCTAGCCACCTTTTTGGTAGTGCTTTCTGATGTCTCGGATGTGTCATGAGGGGGCTCAAACACGGTGCTCACTCTAGGCCGCAACGGTCGGTGAGGTCGGAGGGTATCCTGATTCTTCACGTCACGAACAGCATCGCTGTACGGCTCCTCGGGCATGCGAACTGTCTGGCCGGTGATGGGTTCATCACCTACCGTAATCTGTCGGATATCCTCAACAAATGCCCGGAGTCCTAGCTTAAAGTCCTCGACAAGGCCAGGCACAACGGCACCAGGCTGTTGAGTGCGAGGCTGCCATGACGCACGTTTGCTCAGGTAAGGGTTGGTTAGTTGAGCGGTCCGGCGCTCTATTGAAGGTAATTTCATAGGTTCGTTATCACGGTCCCGATCCTCATGGAAATTGAACCCTGCATCTGTCTTGGCCGGCGAGAGCAGAGACAGAGTTCTTGTGTGACCACCACGGAGCACCTTTCTCCGAGCTTGTGTCTGCGCATTCTGGTTCTGCTGAAGCAGTTTTCGGCGATCCGAGTCGACGCCCTTGCGAAATTGTACAGACTCGTCATCCCCAACTGCCACGGAGCTACGATACGCCTCAAAGGGGAGTGGCTCGCCCTTCTTCTCTTGTGACGTCCACTTCTTCTTGAGCATTGCGAGATCAACCTCGGCACGCTTCAGTTCCTCACGCAACTCCAAGACACGCCTCTCCTGAGCAGCGATGGCGATGATGAACTCATTTGCATCAGCGGGAGAGCTCGCAATTGAGTCAATGGGCGTCGGTGGAATAGACGGCATTGTCGAAGATGATGGAGTCGGTCGAGAAGGATCGCTCGTCGGGGGTGCTATAGGGAGTGTGAGTGACAACCGGTTGACCTGTCGGCACATGGTGGATTTTGAACGAGAGTGGCCGCGTCTGAAAGCAAGGGCTTCCTGTGGTCCTTCCTTGGACGCGAGAGGCATTGTTGTTAATGAGCTCGTACTCTCGCTGCGACCATGTGTGGAACGAGCCCGTGTCAATATACGATTAGGGGCATTCATGGGCAGGCCAGAAGAAGTGGAAGCAGCGGCGGCACCAGCAACAGGTGTATTCGATAATGAGCCGTTGTCCATGGTGTTGTTGTTATTATTATTGTTGTTGCCGGTACTGGGAAGAACGAAATCAGATGGTAAACGGTCGGCAACTGAGTGACGTCTTCGAATTGCTTGTTGCGAGGCCATGTCCAGGCGAGGTTCAAAAAGATGCTCGCGCCTCTGCAAGGAGTGGACGCCAATTAATTGTCGGCGTTTAGTTAAATGAGTGGCTGAAGCTCGACTAGCTCTGCGACGCCGTGATCTGGAAGCTGCAACGACAGCAACGGCGGCCCTGGTAGCAAGCACTCTTCGGTGGGCTTGTGTCAGATGGTGATATTCATCGATGAGGGCGAACGAGGAGCGATGAGCGAAACAAAGTTGAAAAAGGAAACTGGGCATGAGGGAGTGGGAAAATCGAAGCGATTAAGGAGAGGGAACGAGCGTAAGTAGAAGCGGGTATGGGTGTGGATGTTGATGCTGGCAGTGCCTGCGCATTTGGGGTATGGCGCCGTTGTAGGTGGAGCAGTTCCAGGTGTACCTTAGCGAGTCCTGAAGGTTCTTGGAGCGTTAGAGTGGGAGCCCAGGCGACTTAGGGGCAAGCTGGTAGAGCAGTAGGGCCCAGGATGGCGTCCAGTGGCGTCGCAATCGTGGTTGTTTTCCCCGTCGTAGCGGCAAAATAAAGCGTTGTCCTTCTTCACCGCCCGTGCTGTACTGTTGTTATGCTAGTGGGCTTTGATTGCTGATCTTCAGGAGAGCCAGGACATCTGTCAGGGGAGGAGGCTTAGTGGCTAAGGGGGGGCGTTATGCTTGTTTGCGTATGTGTTGCGTGTGCGTTTGGGTGACAGTGTGTGTCAATGTGTATGCGTGTGTGCTGTGCTGCGAGAGGGTGGGCGGGAGATTGATTGATTGATTGGAAGTGACCCTGTCAGGGACTTGAACTCAGGGACAGGGTGATGTTGACTGGTCAGGCGAAATAAGAAGGGGGTGAGCGGGAACAGGAGTAGGGGGTCTGATAACGGGTGTTGGCAAGGCAGTTGTTATGCTAAGCTGGGTAACGTTATATTTAGATGGACAAATGACAAGAACAGGTAAAGTGGTGGAAGAAGAAGAAGATGGGGAAGAAGAAAAACAAATCTAGGGGAGACGAAGGAGAGACAAAGGTCGGATGGTAAAGTGTGTAAAATCAAATGATGTAGGGGGAAAGGGGGGCCTGTGTGATAATATGTATGAGAAAAACAAAGAGACGATCGAATGGAATGAAAATGAACGATACCAAGAACGTGAAATCCCGGAACAAAACGGTTTTATTTTTAACGATGTAAAAATGGAACGTTCAAAAAGCAAATGAGCCTTGGTCAACTGATGACATCTGATCTGACGATATTTCTCTCTCGTTGGGGAAAACTTGGTCAGGCAAAGGTGACTTTTGACGGGCACTGCCAGAAAAGCAAATCCAGGACCGAGCCGTCAGCCAGCACAAATTGAATTGAACAACCAGCCCAGCCCAGCCAAACAAGAGAGTCAGAATTCGACGAGACGATAAGATGGAGAGAGGTGTGAATAGAATAATTGCAGGGTAAGGTTATTTGATAACTATTATGATGCTGATAGTAATAATAGCAATTATCTTCAATTGGCAGGCGTAGTAAAATGTAATGTCGTTCTCGTTAAAGCAGGGATTTGGTGTTTATGGCATGAATTGAAATCGAATTAACAATCATCCCAGGATAAAAAAATATCAAGATACTGAAAATTCGATCGAGCCTTGGGGAACATGTTTGTTTACATATGTCCTAGAATATTCCTATCCGTCGATTAGTATCCATGGTGATTTACCAAGGTCCGTGTTGCATGTTTGCTCATCAGTATGTTCCACGGTTTTGACAAGTTCACATGAACTTCGTATACTCCCCCCCAAAAAAAGAGTTTGGCCTGAAAATACACCAAGAGCGAGGCGGGCTCAGCGCATCGCACCACTAATTCTCCACGAAAAGCCGTCCCGCCCTGCCCAAGGGTTCGTCCAATTCATCATTCTCCTTTCCTAACTCTCGCCATCAGTGGATCATAGTCTGGTCTGGCTCCGGCTCAACTCAGGGCTCGATGGTGATCGATCATAGTCAGTCTTGTCGTGCAGAAAAGGGTGCGCCTGATGCTGGGTTCTTCCCTTCAAGACTTCGTTTCTCCTCACTTTCACCCTGTCAACCGAGCTATCCATGCATGCACGGGTGGACGGAGTTTCGACACCTGGCAAGCTTACGAACCGTTTTGGCTGGTTCGCCTTTGTTGAGCAAACATCATGATTGGGATGGATCCTGGAAGAAAAGTAAGCGTCCCACCTGCATTGCCGTTGTCTGGGCAGGGACATGATCGAGACCCCGGCTAGCAGCTCACTCTGTTTATTCTCCTTGTCTGGAGCCGAGTCAATGCACATAAAATCAGTTCGTGTTATTGCCCCAAAGGTTGCTATCGCTGCAGGCTGTAGAGCCAACGGTGACATGACTGATTACTCCCTAATTACCATCCACGTTTTCGCATCCTCAAAGGCTAACAAGCGAGGAGGCGGTATGTTTTTCGTGTTCCTTTGATAACAGCTACTCCTCTGGAGGATCCTGGCTGGCAATACTGGGACCTTGCAGGAGACGCAGGGGCCGTGGCCCCAAAATGACCCAAATGTGAGATCAATTAAGCTGTAACATGCAGGAAATGGAGAGCGACGGGTCAACCCCAATTTCCGGACGAAATTAGCACTAAGCCAATGGATGGTGCACAGCTGTTTCAGAAATCATGTCACGAGTTTTTACACGTGCAGCCCACATTGACTGTTGTCTATGCTGTAGGTTGGTTGGCCATTTCTTACAGGTATTGTCAGAACCCAGCAAATTCAACACGAGGCTCTAAAATTCTATCAAGATATACTGAGTTATGGTGTGCAGGACCTATGCATAAGAAATACTATTAAATTGCCGGCAAGAAGATCAATTACCTTGGGATGAAACCACGAGGTCTTAAGACTTAACTTGTGAAGGAGCATGTTTGCATTAACTGATTCAACAAGAAACATACCATCATGTGACTTCCCGTCACACACGCGACGGGAATGTTCAAACGGAATGAACTAGCAGCGCGATTTCTTTGTTAGTTAAATCTATCGCTGCGTGACAAAGCTTTAAACCTGCATTCGGCCGCGCTTAACAAAAGGAGGGGTTGCAATCTTGAAATATGCTTTCTTTATCCACTCCTTCCGAAAGTCTCAAATGATCATTGCCCGTGCTCTTCAGATGTCTTCGTGGAGCGTGGCCATGCCTCCATATCAGAATTAGCAATCAATATCGACATGCTTGAAGTTGCAACCATGGCCGTATGATTGCCCCGCGAAATGCCGCTCCCTTTTGCCTTGGTATGCGACTTGCTCGAATCGGCTTATAGACTCTCTGAATCTCGACAAGGCCATGAACAAACCGTCAGAAGCTGGTTCTCCCGTCATCGCGGTCGTCTCGACGCTCATGATACCAATCTCGCAGCGCTTTTGTCAACCTTGTTACCTGAAAAAAGAACTGATAGGGTATATGGCATCCAAGTACCCTCCTTAGAGAAGATAATAGGACGGGCATATTTTCTCGGGTCCTCACGCATTGCAGAGCTATGCCTTCATCGTCAGCCGGGATTTAATGTTGACCTGGCGGATTGTGTCTCTCGCATCCTTACGGTCACTGTGAGTACAACATAATACAATAGTCAGTAGACTCATGTCTAACGGTCACGCAGCCAAATCCAGGGTATTGTCCGGACAATCCCATCACTGTCGAGGACATAGATCAACTTCTTCACTCAGTTGCAGCCAGAGTCAGATGGAGTTCACCATCAGTTCGCGCCTCGTATACCAATTCAAACACAACAAGCTGGGAAGAGTTGGAACGTACCTATCGCCGTCTGGATGCAATTGAAGCCAAATGGTTTACTCGGCTCATCCTCAAGAATTACCAGCCAATAATTCTAGATCATCATCTCATATACAGGCTCTGTGACCCAGTTCTACCCTGCATTCTGAAGATTCATGATGATTTCAACCTGGCTATCAGCACCGCCCAGGGCCTCAGAACCAAATTACTACCCAATGCCGCACGCAAAATACCCCGAGAGGAGATGGTCAAGTCAGTCAAGCCTCGCCTTGGTTTCAAAGTCGGAAGACAGCCCTGGGTCAAAGGTCGGAGCATAAAGCATTGTCTAGACATGGGCCATGGTCACATGAGTGTAGAGGACAAGATAGACGGCGAATACTGTCAGATTCACGTGGATCCCAGCAAACCAAACCGGTGCATTCAAATCTTCTCAAAGAGTGGGAAGGACAGCACCGAGGATCGAAAGGCTCTGCATAGGTAATTATGACATGCTTCCCTTGATATCTTGATGACTGACAAGACAGGACTATACTAGAATCCCTCAGAATTGGCTGTGAAGACACCAAGATCAGGACGGCGTGTATACTAGAAGGAGAGCTGGTTGCGTATGACGATAGAGTATGTCGATCTAGACCTGTAACCCCTTCAAATGTCAAGACTGACACTCACGAGTTGCAAAAAATTCTTCCATTCCATAATATCAGAAGGCACGTGAATAGACGAGGCCTCTTCATCAACATCGAGCAGGATTCACCGTCAGTTACCCAATGTTACTACCATTTCTTTACGCTGACTTTCTAGACCCGGATCATGCGAACACTTAATGATCATATACTACGACATCATGCTATTGAATGAACAATCACTAATAGGCTTGAAGCATTCCGAGAGATTCAAGATTCTCTCTGGGCTTGTCAGTTGCCGCAAAGGCTGGGCTGAAGTCGTCCCTCGTCAAATCATCGACTTTTCCCAAAGTCTGGGTGCATCTAATCTACGGAAGATGTTCGTCCTGAATATTCTTGCAAAGAAAGAGGGTCTGGTTTTGAAACCGGACGAGCCATACTTCGATTTCAAGGAACAACGTCGAAAATTTTCGAGCTGCTGTATCAAGCTAAAGAAAGAGTACATTGGCAAATTTGGCGACGTAGGTGACTTCGCCGCCATCGGTGCCCGGTATGATTCAGCAAAGGCTAAGACATATCGCATATCTGGTCTCAAATGGACTCATTTCTATATCGGATGCCTCGACAATAAGACAGAGGTAAAGAATTGGGGTGTCAAACCCAAGTTCACAATTATCAACGTTTTGGAACTCAACGAAACCATGCTGAAAGAACTGTTTACATATGCCAACCCCAAACCTGTACTCCCTGAGGATAACGAATCTTTGAGTTATAAGCACGCACCTGGGGTGGATTTCGGTATACCTATGTCAGTCGTGTTCACGAATCCTCTCGTGTTTGACTTGAAATGCTTCAGCTTTGACAATGTGGGTAATACTGGGTTCTGGAGTTTGCGGTTCCCTTCGGTGACAAAGATTCACTTCGATCGTGACTTCACCGATACCATCTCTTTCAACGAGCTTCAATGCATGGCCAGAGATGCTACAACAGCACAAGGGTTCGAAGACAGTCAGGAGAACCTTCAGTGGATTGCGAAACTGGAGGCGGCTGACCCTCACGGCATTGCTGTCGATGCTGCAAGCCAGCTCACTGTAACAACGATGCCGACTCCCTCGCCCCGAAGATCTACCCAGAGCTCTGATATCTCAAGGTCTTCGACGTCACCCCTTGCCAATATGCAACCGATGATTCCAACCAGTTCATCGTCCCGACAGGATCCTATCCAGAAGCTATCGTTGATGGGACCCCCTGCCAGAGTCTCAACCTCATCAACGCAGCCACTTCTAGGGGAATCTCGAATAAAAACGCGCCCCTGCAATAAACGCGTACTGCCTTTGTCTGATTTATTGTTATCAAGTAAACGACCTAAGACCGAACGGACAATCTTGCAAACAGCTGCGAAGAAAATAGAGCATTGTCCCCCATTACAAACGCGCAAACCGTTGGTACATATAGATGGTAATTCACAGCCCACTGTTGCTTCAGTTTCCTCTTCCTCTCATGGCCACATTGAGATTATTGATCTCACAACATCGCCTGAGACACATCTAAAAGTCAAAGAAAACAACCAGCCACCTTGCCAACCAACAGGATCATCGCCCCAACAGCAACCAGGCAACACCGCCATTATGGCCTCCAACGAGAACGACGTGGTTACTGAACGCCCTAAATCGCCGGCCAAAGAACTGGGAGAGTGTAGTGGTCTCGCTCGGACTGGATGCCGCTTCAAAGGCATCGAATGTAAACTCGCTCGCATGGTTGTGATGATCCAGCCAGATCTGGTGGAAGAATTTGAAGAGGCCAACGTTCTTCTCAAAGATCACGGAATAACTGATCCTGTCACGGACCTGGACAAATGGGTCAAGGACGACAAGGCTTTCTCTCTCAAGGAGGGAAAGATGGGCTGTGATGCCATTCTGCTTGTCGATGCCCAGGAACGTGAAAAGACCAGACACCTTGTCAAGGGAATCAACGACATGAAGCGAGATGTGCCATCAGAGCTTCGTGGGTTCATTAGCATCTACGACTGGCGTCTTCTTAAGAATCTTGCAATCATGGAGGACGACGAGACGTACCCCAAGTACTTTGATGGATTTCATGACCCCTGGCGACGATGGTATGTTGGTGTTATGTGAATGACCAACGATTAATTATCAAAGAGTATTCAATGGAAGTCTTCTGTATTAGGACTTTTTATCATACAAATCGCCGTAGCTGTCCTTGAGACGCATAAATAAATGTTTATCGGCCGTCATAACCCTGCTCTCTGCGTATGGATTCGCACTAGAATCCTCCCCTGACTTGACATAGTTCTTCACCCTATCACTAGGAACAGGCTCAAGAGCGACTGATCCTACAGGATGACAGAAATATGCAATCGAGTAGCGAGGACCTTGACTTGATTCTCCCTCGACGCTCACACTCCCCTCTTCAGGAAAGACAACACGGTGTAGAGTGCTTCGAAAGAGACCGTTTGTCCAATAAGAGAGTAAGTCGCCGATATTGATGAGGATAGGAGGACTGGGGTCGCTTTCTGTGCCAGGTGGACAGACAGGTACGGGGGCCCAAACATTCTCTTTGGTGAGGAGTTCAAGACCGGCCTGGCCACGAAGACGGAAGAGGAGTGTAATGGAACCGTAATCGGAATGTGCACCAGCTCGTACATCAGCAGCAGAGTGAGTAGTTGCCGAGGGTGGCGGGTAGCGAAGTAAACGTAGAATGGAACTGGAAGCTCCCTTTTCGGTGTTGTGAGCTGACGAGAAGAAATCGCCGACCTGGGAAGGTGAGCATAAGTGCAGTCGAGACAATTGAGCAACGTACACCGAGACCTAAACCAAGTAGGTATAGAAGTTTCATGCAGAGATTGTGGCATGAGTCCGCAAAAGCGCTGATTTGTGGTTCATGGGGAAGGATATCGTTTGGCAATGGCTGCTGGGCTTTACCGTTGAGAAACTCGCCAAAGTTGAAAGCTCTGTCATGGTAGTTAGAGGAGTATACTTCGCGATGGGTACTGATTAGGTGTGTAGTATTACTCTTTGAAGTCGCCAATCTAGAGCAAAGGTCAGTTGAAGCACATAACCGATGAATAGTAAAACATACTTTTTGATTCTTGGGATCCAGAGTTTCAGAGTGCATTCCTGACCATCCTCGGTTATTGGTCTGAATAGTACATCTCTGCTTCTCTTCAATGGGGCAGTCAAAGATTTTCCTAGACTATAATGCTGTCAGTGTCGTTGTGGTCATGAGGCAAACATCAGGCTTACAAGATCAAAGCATCCGTCAACGTCGCTAGCTGAAATGTCACGTCCTAGATTTCTGATGTAGATGAAACCATGTTCCTCTGCGGCGTTGACGAGCTGCTGAGCGATGTCTTTCTGGTCAACATCAGAAGCAGATATGTCGATTATAGGTATCTTGGCGGTATGAGACATGGTATTTCCGGAGAAGACCTGCGATTCTCGCGCAGTTTCAAGTAAATACAGAGATGATGAGTTATAGTAAATGTATGAGGTGGTAACTAAAGGTGGGGGATGTAGATAATAGGTTGGTGTTGAGTCTGATAACGATTCCTTGGCCAGTAGATCTTCAGAGTGAAATTCGTGCCATCTCCCACAGGATTGGATATTTTCTCTCGCAAAAGTCGATCTGATTCCGATTCTCTGATCCAAAGCCAACAATCGAAATTCTATTCACACTGACAAAAGATGAATTGAATTCGTCCATTCATGTCAAAAGGGCCGTTTCTGCACCGCCACACTACATCACCAGCCACAAACATGAAAGGGCTCGCGGATCACTGAGGCTCTTTCCTCTTCACACACAAAGAACGTAGTCCAGCTAGGCCCTCCTTCCCGTCCGTCGTTGGGTGGTCACTCTTATTAAAGGTGTAATAATAATTGGAACATGACCAACCACAAAACCCGACACATGTGCACTAACCTTTTATGACACCTTCCCGCCTGTTTTAACTTTCTGGTGGGCAGGTCGACGGGAAAGGTACCTGGAGGTTATCAGGCAGGCACAACCTGGCACACAAGTCAAGCTGTGAGATGGTGCATGTACAGTACCTGTACCGGTAGCTCGCCAAACTTTCCCGTCGTAGTGTCCACGTCCCATAACTCGGGAGGTCCTCCAAACGTTGAACCTGGAAGACCCAAACTCCAAACCCTCAAATTACTTTGAGAGACAAGAGGAGATCTCCTCAATCCACCTTTTCTCCCTCCCCTTATTCTTCATTACCTCGACGTTCACCTCCGCCGTCTACCTCGATCTCCGCGCTCGCTCCCCATCGACCGCTCACCAAAAAAGCTCCTCGTGCCCTCCCCCCCGCCTTCCTCCTTTTGCTCGTCCCTCCTTCTGGAGCTGTATCGTTCTCTCACCAGCTAAACTGCGTGACTGTTTCTTTCGACCCCGCCAACAATCCAGCAAACGTCGTCAACGCTGCGAACACTTGCGACTCCCTTTCCTGAACGGTCGAATTTCGTCAACGATAGTGGCCAGCCTTGACCTCTACCACCACCTCGAAATCATTCCCCTGGTTTCTACAAAGTTTCAGAGCGTTGAAACCGCTGTGAGCTCTTCTCGAGATGCCATGTGAGTTGGTTTCTGAAAGTTTCTCGATGTTACTGCACCGGCTGGACCTGGACTCACTTGACTCACCTGGAACCGTTTGTTGCATTTGACAAATGCGCAGCATACTCCATTCTGGGGTCTGCGTCATGATGCAAGCAGCTATGATATCTTTGCTTCATGCTTGCATAAGTGATCTTGTTTAACGATCCTAGCTTTGGCGCTGTTGGCGTGCTTTCTTGGGCCGCTGCTTCTGCCGATACATATCCATTATCCGAAACTCCAATTTCACCGCAATGCACCCTCCGTCACCGGCAATGACCCCTACGACATTTCATGATGCGCTAACTGAATGAGTCTTTAGTCCTTGTCGAGGATTCCTGGATTAATGACCAGGCTTCGTATGCGCCATCTCAACCTACGCTGAAGCTCATGCGCTGACTTTGCGATATAGCACGCACGATCTTTCCGAGCTCGAGCAATGCGCTATTGCCGTTGATGCGAGCTACTATCTCGGCCAGCTTCTCGACAACCCTCCCGCTCACGAACCTCTCTTGCCTGCTTTAGGTGGTCTGACCGGAATCGAAGCTCATATTAATGGTGATCTTGATCTCTGGGAGAAGAACCATGTCATTCCCTTTTTCGTCTTCGATGGCCAGTCGGTTACTGGTCAAGACGATGTAACTTTGGATCGCGGGCTCAAGGCCAACAAAAAGACCGACGAGGCCTGGAACCTGTATTCTCAGACAGCTGCTGAAGAGGCAGTGAACACCTTCGGGGCTAACCCAGGTATGGTGGACTGTGCCGCATCTATCAAGTTGTCCGTCTAACCATGGCACAGGCGCCTTCCGCCTCCAGAATCTTTATCCCTTGCTTCAAAAGATCATCAAGAGCCGAGGTCTTCACTTCTTGGTTGCCCCCTACACTGCTTGTGCGCAGGTGAGTGTTACTTGCAGGCCAAAAGCCACAAGACCTCGTTTCTGATTTACCGTAGCTCGCTTATTTCGAGATGATTGATTCGGACCAATGCTCCGGCGTCATGGGATCTCAAGAGCTCCTGCTCTACCCTGTCAAGGACTCGGTCATTCGCAGCTTTGACTGGGAGGGCAAGACTGTTACGGCTATCTCCAAGAAGAAGATTATGCGAAGCCTGACACCTACTGCCAGCGAGCCCAGATTCATCGATTCTTTCCTCATGTCTGGTACCTCTTTTCTACCCCCTTTTCCTGCGCTTCTGGAAAACTCGATGTACTCGCACTATAACATCTCAACTGCTGCAAACCTGTTGAGAACTTCGGAGAATAGCGTCGCTACTGCATGCGCGAGTTTTAACGACATTCTGCAAAGTAAAGACCCTAACTGGCTCGACAAGTATCACAAGGCAAGAATGGTGGTCAACCACTTTGTATACATTGCTGAGAGCGGTGAGATCCGCGTCAACGATTTTGAGCGCCTCACCAGCGACAACCACGAGTACCTTGGCTTACAGCTTCCCGCCGAGCTTTTTCATTATCTCAACACGGGCTTGATCGGATCCCGCCTTCTTAGTAACATCACACATGGCCAGGTCTTGGTCCAACCGACGCTGGATGGAGTTGTGTCTGAAGAGTACAAGAACCTGGTGACGAAACAGATAGTCCCTATCAAGGAGCAAGCCTTTGCTCTACTAATTCCACGACTTCACCGAGGAATCCAACACAAGAGCATCAAAATGCGTGTCTGGTATGACCCCAAGTTCTCGTACACCATCAACCACCGATCCTTGCAGCCACCACCTTCTCAGCGGGCAGCCAGCTGGGAAGTGAAGCCCTCAGACATCAGCAGCTTTTATCCAGAGGATTTTGCTACATCAGTTGCATTTGAGGTCATCACGCTCGCCAACCCCGATTTCGCCAAGACTACATTCCCCAAGGAAAAGATCATCAAGGGTATTGATAGCAACAGTATGGTGGTGTCAGTGACTATCTGGCGATTCCTCCATCTCAGGGGATACACGGATGACCAGCACAATCTGACGAAATGGGGCAACGCCCTGGCGACGACACTGTTGGCCCTGCAGGAGCTGGATGAGAAGCATGCCGAGGTGCCTGGCATCAACGAAGCAGCTCTGCTTGCATTTGAGCTTATTCGACTAGGGCTCTTCAGTGGGAAACACGCCCAGGGTCTGCCAGGGCTACCACGTAAGGGCACCGATGATGAGAAGGCAAGTTTGCAGTTGATCAGCGAGGCCGCTACTCTGTTGAAACTACGACACCAGACTTATGGATACACGGGTCCTCTCAACAAGAGTCTTCTGGCCTTCCGATCGTTGTCATCGACGGTTCGTGAGGCCGACCGTGATCTCATTGAAGCTATCGTTGCGTCAATGTTCATGTATGCCCAGTCTAAGCGCGAACGAGACGATCAGCTTGAGATCAGCCAAAAGTAAGTGATGTGACGCGAGAGTAATTTCAATTTAGATGCTAACCTTGCTCAGGCTTCCTTTCTTGAGCGAGCCCGATATCGGCCTTGGAATCGCTGTGAGGACATTCTTTGACGATGATGAAGCAGGTGAAGACAAGGAGGCAAGGGCCAAGCGCTTACAAGATTTCCCCAAGACATTTGTACCCTTTGCGGAAGCTCTGAGCGACGATTTTGAGCTCGTATGGGATTTTGTGGATGCTCTTAACAAGGGTGTACAGCTGCTGGGAGCCGATGAACTGGCTGATGCGGACAGGGCAGCGTGGGCCAAGGCATCGGAGTACATGGGCGCTAGGCCTTTCTAATGTGAGATGGCGGCATGTTCATGGAAGCGATTTGATACAGGCGAGAAAAAGACATGAGTTAAGAGCAACAGCAGTATTTATGCATGGAGTCCTTCAGATACCCCTTTACCTGATGGGTTCCGCGGCGTTGCAGGAGGACGGCAAAAAGTGACAGGAAGTTCGGAGAGGGTTCCCTTCCGACCAGCGGCAGTATTGACACAGTCATCAACATGTGTCAATGGTGCCTGAGCGCTAGAGCTTGAGGAGCATAGTCTTTGCAAATACTGGGAGTGCAGAACCCCTCGATAGCTCAATGAGCCCCGAAGTGTGATGGCCACGAGGGCTGGATGGCTAAAGTCTGGGAGGCATTAGGGGGTTAGGGGTTTTGCAGTGGTTCTGATGTGAAGCATGTATGCTATCTTGATGATGATGAAGAAGAAGAAGACGAAGAAGAAGGGGAAGAAGAAAAAAAAAGCAAAATAGTTACATGTACTCTCAGTTCCATGCTATGTTTCAACTATGTCAATGAGATACATTGATGAGCTCGTTTATGATGGGCTGTTCTGATGAGGTGAGTTAGTTTCTATGATCGGCGATTTTGGAGCATGAGTTAATTATTCAAAGAAAATTATCATTAACCTGACATGTTTGTCTAATCTAACTCATCCATATAGGTCTGAGGATCTCCTTATGAGATGGTCAATACCATAGGTCCTCCCACAACAATATCATCCGTCACGACGCCTTCTATAGGACCAGCATTCGTCAAGGAAACGTAGGTGACTCCAACAGCCTCGTCGGGCACAAGACAGCCCTCGGCCTCAGTAAACGGTGTGAACTTGGTTCCGCCGGGTAGGATACCGCCTGATGTGAAAGCACAGTGGGTGGCACCGGATGCTGCCTCGGAGGTGATCTTGATATGGGCGCCGACAGCAGCGGCCTGACCCTCGGGCATGGCGATGGCGGGGAAGGCCTCGACCTTGAGGTTGGACCCTTGGGGACATTCCTTGATGAAGGGGGCGGCGAGGGAGAAGACAGCTCGGGGACCGAGAGGTGTGTCGAGGGGCTGGGGTACGGCTTGCTGCTGGGCGAAGACTCGGATGGCGGTCTGATGTCTCGCCTCGACGGTGAGGATAGCACCAGCCGTTCCGAGAATTCCAGGGTCGGATAGCAAGGGGGCGGCACCGAGATAGGCGCTCACACCGACGCTCTCGAGAATGGCGGCCGTGGCGACCATGAGGGTTGGGTCGGATGTGGCGCCTTGGAAGTCGTAGGTGCACGCATCGACGGGGGTGAAGCCAGCTCCGGCGAGGGCACTCTGGAGGAGAACAACGTGAGATGCTTCTGTTTTGCCAATCTCTTTGAGGTTGGAGAGGGTTTGGGCGGAGAAACCAAGTGGTGTGAAGGCTTCATCGGAGATGGTCAAGAAGGCTTCACGGTAGAATGTCTCTTCTAGATGTTCAAGAGTGAGAGCGCTGAGAAAGTGTCAGTACATTCACTGGTTGCAGAAAGTTGGAAGGGAAGGATAGCACATACAACTGGAGAATGTCCAGGTCAGTAAGACCCATAGCCGCAGCAGCTTCATTCTGTCTCTTGGACAAATCATTGTAGTGAAGTTGACGTTCAGTAAGTCTCTGAGCTGAAGGCAGGGCCGAAGCCGTTGTCGCGAGGAGAGCAATAGCGGTGTTCCTGAGAGAAGGCATCTTGGGGGGTTTTTAGGAGGGTATCTTGAATAAGGAAGTATTTGATAAGATTGAGTTGAGAAAAGAAAGGAGAGGAAGGGCCAGCCAACGAAATAGTTATTAAAATAATAGATTGTTTATGAAAAGAGTAGAAATCCTGGGAAAGGGGGGGTATATGAAGTGAAGTAAAAGAGAAAGATGAGTTGTGAACGACAGGATAGGTGGGTTTGGGTATAAATAAAGCAGGCCAGCGCTTTTTATTGTTGTTTTTAAAAAAGTGGGAAGACTTGAGTCTTGAAAGAAAGGAATGAAGAGATAAGAGAAGGGGGGAAGAAGAGAGAGAGAAAAACAAGAGATGAAGAGGAAGATTGAATGCAGTTTTTATAAAAGAATCATCAACGTCCTTGTTC